>CAUYLG010070144.1:0-33688 GCA_963573385.1 Cacajao melanocephalus
AAGAAAGAAAGAAAGAAAGAAAGAAAGAAAGAAAGAAAGAAAGAAAGAAAGAAAGAAAGAAAGAAAGAAAGAAAGAAAGAAATGAAGGAAGGAAGAAAGAAAGAAAGAAAGAGAAAGAAAGAAAGAAAGAGAAAAAAAGAAAGAAGAAAGAAAAGAAGGAAAGGAAGGAAGGAGAGAAAGAAACAGAGAAAGAAGGAAGGAAAGAAAGAAAAGAAAAGAAAAAAAGACACAGAACAGAGAGGGCCGTGTGAAGACAAAGGCAGAGGTACTGGAGTGATACAGCCATAAGCCAAGGATGCTGGCGACATCCAGAAGCTGGAAGAGGCAAGGAAAGAGTCTCCCCTAGAGCCTTCTGAGAGAGTGCAATACCTGGATCTCAGACTTCTGGCTTCCACAACTGTGAGACAATACATTTTCTGTTGTTTTAAGTCATTTAGTTTGTGGTAACTTGTTACAGCAGCCTCAGGAAACATACAGTGGACCATGCTGCTCCCAAAACCCTGAGCCTGTGAACCATCCAAGGGCCTACACCCTGCCAGGTGGTACCCATGGAGCTTCCAGTGACTCACTCAAGGTTGAGGCAGCATGATTGGCTCCATTCCCTGTCAGACCTACTCAGGGTCCATGAGCTTCAGGCTTTGGACTTAACCACATTGGAAGGTGAGGCTGTCAAGTGAAGCCTATGAATTGATAGCAATTTGATTAATTTAAACAAACCTGCCCAGAGTCAGAGCAGACAGCAAAATGCACATCAAGTGTGCAGCACTATGATCCACCTGCCTGAGCTGCTCCCTCCCTTTATGTTTGACTAAGGGTGGGAGCTGGGGTAATTTGTATTTAAGAAAAGGAAATACATCAGTGTTATGAGTAGTAACTTCCCTTCACCTCCGCTCTGCCTAGTGCAGTGGTTTCTGGAAGATGGCCAATCGAATCAGAAAAGGAAGAAGAATTGTAATCATTATGTAGCATCCAGGGTACCCAGAAGCAGAAAGCAACCTGGCCTGGAACTAGCTCCTGCTGGGGATGCTTAACCTCAAATCCTCTGCCAGATCTGGGCTGGTGGGGTAGGGGCAGTTGATGAGGCTACTGCCTATGGTTCCTTCTGACCTTGGGCTTTTGAAGTGGCCCTTCTCCTCTCTAGGCCTTAGCTTCCTCTTCTTTAGATGGGAAGATTATCCTTCTCCAGAGCAGTTGTGAGGATCAGAGTTCCATCATGCACACTGGGTAAGCATTCTATAAGCCAGGACAGTTTGGATAGGATAGTGCTCTTGAGGAGGAGGAGACAGAAGAAAGATGGGTGCCTTCATGGTTCTTTGTCTAGGAGCAACGTGACTCTGCCCTGAGAAAGGACATTCCAGCAGTCCAGGGAGGTTTCATTTGGCTGCAGAGCCCCTAATCCCAGACAACCTCCCAGAGAGCCACTGGTGGCAATGGCAGGTCCCAGAAACACAAGGGATATCTCAGGTGCCATACCAGCTCATTGATGATGGCTAGTGGCAGCTCATGCTCATATCTCTTGCCCTGCACCTCTGTTTCCTGACTTCTGCTTTGCTGGGCCATAGTCCCTGCCAAATGCATAATGGTAGCAGACGCATGCTTCCCAGGGATCCTCGCCTATCCCCACTGGTGTCCTCTTTGCCTGAGATCAGGTGCCTGCTGTGTGGCAGGAAGTATGTAGCAGGTGGGACCAGACCCTGACCATGAGAGCCACACCCATGGCCATGATATCCTCTATAGGCCACTGATGACCTGGGTTTCCCCTTCGATGAGAGAAGAAAACCTGGGGTGGAGGGGCAAGCCACCAGCAAAAGGTAGCAAGTCAGAGCTGCCAAAGAGCCCGTAGCCCCTGGGCTGTCTTCATACAGACTCAGTTCTGGAAACAATTGCCCTGAGCTCTCTTGGTCTAGTCACAGCAGTGACTAGGATTCAAAGACAACTGACAGTTGGTGGTATACTCTGGGCAGTAAAAGCAGTCAAAACCACAGAAGTTGCCCTGGAGCTTCAGAGGCGCCTCTTAGCACCTCTTCTCATATGCTTTTAAAATTCTGATGATATTATTCACAGCTCCTCAGTGGCTCTTTACTCCTAAGTGTTCAGAGGCTCTTGTAGAGGTAGAGATGGCAGAAGGGGCCATGGAGGGTTCTGACGGGAGGTGACTTAGTCCACACTTAGTTTGGAGGGATTTACTGGGAGCCATTCAGGGGGCCTGCAGGCAGGGGCCTGGAGCCACTAGAGACCCTGGCTGTCGTATGGGTTACGAATCCAATTAGAGAGGAGCAGATGGCACTTCTGGGTGGTGGCCTGCCTGTGAGGGGAGGGAGGTGGCCTTGGCCAGAGTCTGGACAGCCTGAGGCCTTCTGGCAGCTGCTCTCCTACCTCCCTATCTCTCCAAGCTTCCCTTGGCCTAACATCCCATTCTATGCCCAGAGACCAGCCCTCTGTGAGGTGAGCTGTGTGAGGACAGTGTCTCTGTTGGAATCTGGGTCTGGGGGCCCAAGGTTTGGCCCAACTCTGCCTTCTTTCCTGGAGATACCCATTCTTGCAGCCCCCCTTCCCCTGAGTCCACAGTGGCCACATCCTTGGATTCCAGCCCACAACTCGACCTTCCATCAAGAGGAGGGAGCAGTGTCTAGCAGCTGCAAAGCTTCCAAAAGCAGGCCAAGGCTAGGAGGCCTCAGGCTGTGGGGCCTGGGGAACCTAGTTTTGTGAAAATGCCCCCACCCTACCTGTGGTCAGCCTTGTCACTCCCTCTGGGGGTCCCCCAAGCTGTAGAGCTCTCTTTGGAGGTTTCTGATCTTCTGTGTGCCTGCTCAGCACTAGATCAGAATGGCTCTCCAGAAAGCAGCTTCTCCCCCTCCTGTAGCTGCCTCTGCTAGCCAGCCCCTGCCCCTGGGAATTTATGTTCTCTCCAGCCCTTTCTCACAGCTTTTGCCCTAAGACTGGCTCATCTTTGGGGAGTTGCCTTCCCAGGGGCATGGTTGGAGCTTGGAAGAGCAGCCATTGCTTGAAGTCAGCAGGTCTAGTGGGGTTTCTCCTCTGCTATAAAGAACAAGAAGAATGTTACAAAGATCTCTTTCTGTACAGACTCTAACTTAAGCATCATTGAAATTATAAGTCAGATACTAATGGGATTCTTATTTCATGGAGGAGCAGACCACACCTGAGAGAGAGTGGCTGGACTGCCCAAGATGGTGCAGAGGTAGAGGTGGGTGGGTAACCCAGAGCCTTGAAACTCCCAACCACCTCCAGGTGCTGCTAGCTCCCATTGGGAACACAGCCTTCAACAAAGAGTGGGCCTCCTCCCTGTTCTAAACAAAAACCCAGCAGACAGTGGAGCAGGCTTGCTGAAAGCCTCAGCTTAGGCCTCAATCCATTAGGACCACCCTAAATGGAGAGGCAATGTCTTTGGGTGCATATTACAGAATGTCTGGTAACTCCAGTAGAAGAAACTCTGAGCTCAGTAGCACAGGTGGCCCTGTCCTCAGGCCCTCTGCAGTGCTGCAGCCACAAGTACCCAACACTCCACTCCCAGTAGACCCTGCCCCTGGGCCTGCCACCATTCTCCATGGCTGATAGGCTGAAGACTGAGCTTAGCCACCCTGCTCCACAGCATGTCGCACTACTCCCCCTGGGTGGGTTCCCAGGGTAGGGGTTCAGGGAACAGAAAGTGTTCCAAGAAGCCCAGGAAATGGACAGGGCCCTCAAAACAGCTTGTGCAGATTCTCCAAGGCAGGGTGAGCATCAGGGGCACTGGGACTGCTGAGTAAACTGCAGATTTCCTGGGCTCCTTGCCAGAGCTACTAACTCAGAAATCAGGGTCGGGATGGGGATGGGAGTATAGCCAGTTGCATTTTTGAAAGGGCTCCACAGGTGGTTCAGACAGACTCTATAGGTTGGGGAAGCAAGGGCCCCAGATTACACGTCGAATCGTCTCAGATTGGGACCGGAACTCTGGTCCCTGCCTCCCACTGTGGGGCTCTCTATCCTATGTCATCAGACATAGCTGGCTGCCAAGGCTGAGAAGCTATGTCCACGAGTCACTTGCTGACAACAGTCATCCTGCCTTGAGGACATGAGTCATATCAGACCACAGCTGAGGATGGGCAGCTCCCAAGATGTCAATGGGAGATGGTGGGGATGCCTCATTTATCCTGCTGTCCTAGTATTGGGTGCTCAGTGCCCTGGAGTAGGAACAGTCCCGACATGGAACTGCCGGTGCCTCTTGGGCAACAGTGTTCAGTCTTTCAGAAGGAAGCCTGCACAACTTCAGTTCAGCCTTCCATCTGGTACTGCAGATCCAAACATACTGTTTTTCCAGCTGTCAGCCAGTTGCCTGAGTCACTCCAGTGGGTGGGTCAGATGCTGTGCCTGCCCTCAGGAAATTGCAAGAAGCAAGAAGCCTGTCACTGGGATGAGGTGTACCAAGAAGCAGTGTAAGATGATGCTCTGGGCATGCCAACTGGGGCTCAGCCAAAGATGGAGGGGAACACAGAGGCTACTCGCAGGCAGAGGAACTGTGTGTGCACATGAGGAAGGGGAGGCCCAGGTAGCTGGTGCCAGAGTGGAAGTGGAGGACCAGGGGCCATTCAGTGCAGCCAGGAGTTGGGCAGGGCCTCAGAGGCCCAGTAAGGATGCTTTGTTTTTTCTTCAGAAACATGGAAAGGGCCAACAGGTATGTGAAAAGATGCTCAACATCACTAGTCACTATGTAAATGCAAGTGATAGCCACAGTGAGATACCACTAGGGTAAAAACAAGAACCACACATGCACAGAAAATAACAAGTGTTGACAAAAGTGTACAGAAATGGGAACCCTTGTACATTGCTAGTGGGAATGCAAAATGGTACAGCCACTGTGGAAAACAGTTTGGCAGTTCCTCAAAAAAACATAGGATGACTATATGACCCAGGAATTCCACTCCTGGGTACATACATAGCCAAGAGAATTGGAAACAGTTTTCTACACAGTGAAAATCCATCACCGATTCACAATACCCAAAAGGTGGGGACAACCCAAAATGTCCATTGACTGATGAATGGATAAACAAAATGTGCTGTGTCCACATAATGGAATATCAATTCAGCTATAATGAAGAATGAAGTACTGATCCATGCTACAACACTGATGAACCTCAGAAACATGATGCTAAATGAAAGAAGCCAGTCACAAAAGACCACAGATTGTATAATTCCATTTATATGAAATATCCAGAAGAGGCAAATCCATAGAGGCGGAAAGCAGATTAATGGTTGCCAGGGGCTTGGAGAAGGAAAAAGGGAAGAGTGACTGCTTAATGGGTATAGGCTTTCTTTTGGGGGTGATAAAAGTGTTCTGCAATTACGTGGTAACTGTTACATAATGTTAATGTAATTAATGCCCAGGCGTACTGAACTGTACACTTAAAATATGAACTGACACATTTTATCACACACAGAGACACACATATACCACAATAAAAAGTGAGGGGACCAATGGGAAGACCAGTTAAGGGTTCAAAGCAGCAGACAGAAGGCTGAACAGAAGGACATGCAGGTTTCTGCCAGTTCTGAGACTGGTGCCTCCCTCTCCCTTTGGTGCACTGAGTACTCTAGCCGGCTTCCTTATCTGTACAGCAGGCCTGAGCATGGCTTTCCTCCCTTCTCACTGTTGGGCTCCCATAAGACAATTAGTGGAAGTCCTGGCACATACTAGATGAGCAGCCAATGCCAGCTGTGCTCCCTGTGAGGGGTGCCGTGCTGTGGTGTTCTCTGGAGTCACACTGCCTGGCTCATTATCCTGATTTGGTCACTACTTAGCCATGAGCAGATTACTTCCTCCCTCAGAGCTGCCACATCCTTGTGTGTAGAATGCAGCGGGTGACAGTCCTATCTTCCTTTTAGTCCCTCTTGCTTTACCACACCCACCAAACTGAGGCCTCTCTACCCTGGAGCCAGAAAACAGAGTTTTCTCTCAGAGCACAAAGCTCTGCCCTGGCTCAGTCCCTTTGGGAAGGTGGGAAGGACTCTGATGCCTAAGACTTCCAAGAGGTCCCCAAATGGGTCCTCTTCATTCAATATGACAATGCCCTCTGTTGTTGGCCTGGGAAATCACTGAGAAGAAAATCAGAAGCAAGTACAGCCTGCTTCCCTGAAAAGTGTTAATGAAACTGTTAACTTTTGCATCTGGTTCTGTGCTGTTGTTCTAAGCCTGTTTGTTAGTATATCATGCAGTGTGGTTCCAGAAAGGCAAATATGAGAACGCAGGGAATCCCTGAGTGTCTCTTCCTCAATCCTTTCTCTTCCTACTGACCAATTGGTCTCTTCTCCTTTATGCTCTTCACTTGTGACTTTCTGATGCCTCATCAGCCTGCAGCCTCAACATTTTGGTCTCTAAAATGGGTTTCATGTGAAGGTGAAAGTAGTGAGGCTTAGCCCAGCTTGTAGTAAGTGCTTAACAAAGGTTAGCTATAATCACAATTATTTAAAATAATAAAAAGCAGTGCTGATATTTTCTCGTAGACATTGTGTTTTCCCACATAATTGATCATCTAAACTGTAATACTGTGTTCTTCTCACAACACTCAATAGACTTATTTTTAATGCCAAAGACAAAAAGCAGCCAATCCACCCAGTTCTTTCTGCTGCTTCATCTAGTCCATGGGCAAACCTTGCTCCTTCCCAGCCCAAACACTATCTGATCCTGAGAGCTAGAGTGGGCAAGCAAGCTCCAGATCCTTTCAGGGTCAACTTCCCCATTAGGTACAGTAGGCCATGAGAATTTTAAGGACCCACAAAGATAATTTAATTTATTTTAAAATCAGAAGGAAAGAAATGAACTTTTAGATTAAAAACAATAATTTCTTATATAATATTAATGTATACATCTTTATACCAATACAGTCATAAAGTATCATTATCATTATTTATTTTTAATTGAAGAAGGGCCCAGGAAGGCAAAAATGTTCAGGGTTCCTGGAAGTCACAGAGCAGCTGCCCTATGTCAAAAAGAAGAGACAAAAGATCAGAGACACTGTGTGAGTTCCCACAGCACTGGCTTCATTTCCATCTTCCACATAACACCCAAATTTCATGTGGCTCCTGCTGAATGAGAACTGTATAGTGGAAGGGAATTCCAGGCATCAAAGCTTCAGCTTCACTCAACTGGCATGGAACAACACTGCCACCACCATTTTCAGCACTCTGAATAAACACAGTGTCTAGTAACAAACCTTCACATTTCCCTGAACTTTAGTTAAACAAAGTAAAAGATTTTCCATTCAACTAAAAGGTGTGTTTGATAATGTACACATTGTGATTGTTGTTGTTATTATTATTTTGCTGCTATGTGTTGGAAAGTTTGTTTCCTTATTGAGAATATAAATAAAATGAGTTACTTTGTGTTTCTTTCAATATAAAAATAAGTGAATGTAGTGTCTAAGTGGAGAAGCAGCAGGGGCTAGAATTCTAGAAAACCCCCACATTCTGAGACTGGCCAAGTGTTCTGCTTTACAGGGCTCGTGGGGTGTGTGGCGGCTTTGCACCTCAACACACTAGCACTTCCTCCTCACAGATTTCCCATTACCTTGTAATCCGTAAGTTCAGGACCTCACCAGCTGCAGAGATAGGGTCCCAGAACATTAACAAGCTAGTGGCCTGCTTCTTGCCCTACCTATTCACTCAGGCTCCTGCCTCACCCCCTGAGTATTTTAGGGAGTCCCCAAAAGAGCATACATAAGTGTTCACAAAAGTTTCTGTCAGCTCATCACCATCCGGGGTCTACCCCATTTTTTCTCTCCAGAATCTAGTCTCATTTGTTGACATGGGCTGCCCAGGAATCCCCTTACAGAAACCATGGCACCATGTGGCTGACAGTGCCCCTGGTGGGCAGGTTGAAGGCTGTGCCAAGCTTCTGGCCCTGACACTGCCCAAACTGCCCAGGCCTCTTCAGGGCACAGTAGAATTCAGTTCCCGCAGGGAAAGGGGAGCAGCCCCAGTCCTACCTCTTGAGTACGTTTTGTTCTCTAGGCTCTGTGAAGCAAGATGCACTGGGCCTAGAGGTCATGAGTCTTCTCAATGGAGTTGTAACTCAAGCTGCTTTGGAGGAAGTGGCTGCTCCTGAGATTCACAGTCCTAACCAACCAATTCCTCCATGCTTCTTCCGGCCACCTAGGGGTCCCACCAGGCCTCATGCTGGGGAATGACTCGATGCTCTGTCCCTACTTGTCTGGGAGAACTCTTTTGACTGTCTGCGGACTCCCAAGCTGAGCCCTCAGCACTTGACTTGGAGGTTGAGAGTTAACATACCCACGTAGCCCTTTTCCTTATCTCAGCCCCTAGCAGGTGAAATGCTCCTGCGCAAGCATCCCTCTTTCAGTTGAGATGGAGGCTAAGCCCATGCTCTCAGGAGGAACACCCCCTCCCAACCCTCTTCATCCATCACCAAATTAGAGAACATAGAAGTCTCAGCCAGGTCTTCATGTTCCAATCACAGACCTGGCTGTTCTTGTCCTTCCAGAAATGTTCACAATAATGCAAACTATGTTGAATGCTGTCCACAATTTGGCCAAATTTGAGCATTCCATAGATTGTGATACAGAAGATAGGGGTTGTCATAACAAGATGAGTGTCTTACAGTTCAGTGTGGGGTCTTGCTACCAGGTCCTCACAAGATACCAGCAGCAGGTGGGTGGAACAGTTCACAAAATAGCAACCCTTTTTGGAACAGCATTTCCTTGGAGCTTGGGAAATGATGATGCCTTACTTTCCACAACAAACACATGTTACTGAGACAAATACTAATCAAGGCAGCTCATCTCTTGTGCCCTCTTCATCCCATTCTTCATTGCCATTGGCTGTCATAGTCATTCCAGTTCAACTTGACCTCAGTTCACGTGGGAGAAGAGAGGTACCAGAACAGAAAGTCATGTGGTGTGCAGGCTAGCAGCACTCACTGTACACAAAAGACAGCAATCTGAGTTCAAGTCCCCACTGTTTGCTTTGGGTGGTGACATGTGATCATGGGGAATGCTATGCAAGTAAGTCAGGCTTCCAGGTTGCAATTAGATGGCTACATGGTGTGAGAAATTTGGCTGCTGAAAATGTGATTGTAATGAAGTCCTTCCAGGATTAGAGGAGCCTGCCACCTTTGGAGGCTGCCTCTTCCTCAGGCAGCTTGTGCTTTATGGAGGATTTATGCTAGTAGCAGGGAGTACATCTCGGGGTTGTGGGTTTCCAGGGACCCCTCCTCTTGAAGAACACCAGACCTAGGTAGGACCTTGCACGTGCTTAGAAGAGGTATGGGATTTTAGGGGTTCAATGCCTAAATGGGTTTTGACTACACAGCTAAGGAAGTTCCTGTCACCTGGTTTCTGTTATGCAGATCCATATAATCAAATCAGGGTCACCTTTCCATGGGGTCTCAGGGTGGTAGTGAGAAGGGTGCCTTCTCAGGATGAGTGACTGAACTCATTCACTGCCTTCCCCACATTACTGTTGTCAGTTGTCATTAGTGTGCCCCCTGCTAAAGCTCTAGTCATTAGCTGTCAGAAACATCTAGAAATTTCATTGGGCTTCCAAAGGTGAATTGACAAAGGACAGCAACTCATAGTGTCACCCAGCAGAATGGCTTGATGGTCAGGGGCATTCCCTGAGGTTAAAATGCAGCTTCTACCAAGGACCTCCTTCCTGCTTCCTGGTCTAGACCAGGAATTCACTTCAGAGTTATTTCCCTCATGTTGACATTGCCCCCAACCCCTTGCCAAAACAAGTAACAAATCAAAAGGTAGATAAACATAATTTTAAATCATAAAATAAGTTAGAAGATAACATCTTAAAATGAAAATGGGTTGACTGGCAAAAAGCAAACAGTACCAATTACAAAGACAATGGCCAGAAAACAACACTCCCACATGGGGCCCAAAGAGGTGGGTGGCCACAGTTGTAGACAGCAATTGCTCTGTGGCCAGCTAGGGCTAAGCTGAAATTTCTGCAGGGTCCTCAGAGGTATTTTCCAAGGTTTGGGGGCTACAGATTCAGGGCTAGAGGTAGGAGTCCCACTTCAGGACAGAGACTTGGGGAGCCAGGTGGTTCACTCATCTGTTCTTTATGCCCACAACAGCAATGCCCACAAAGCCATAAGCTTGGCCTTTCTCTCCCCATGGCTGGCCCCTAAGCCTTTTATTGCATTTCAGGTCCCCACCAGAAATTTCAGCAAGGCTCCCTCCTCTTCACCAGATGGTCTCTCAGGCACTTCTGACCCAACAGGCCAATGTCTGGAAGTGGTTAGTAACTGTGGTCATTTTACCAATAGCTCAAGTGGCTTACATGAATGCTTACATTTTGTATTTCACAGCAGCTTTCAGCCCTTGATTCCATAGAGGTCTGTCCAGAGGGACAAGTTCTTCTACCCACCATGGCTGTCCTTTCTGCCTACTTTAATGTTCAGTGGAGAAGCCTCCTGGGGGATAAGTGGGTAGTCCACAGATAAAGTGAGAGGAGGCTGTGGCCATGGCCTGAAGTCATAGCTTATTCTTTCCTGGAGGGCACAGTGGTGGAATGACACCACCAGCATATGGGTAATCTTCTCTAGGGTCACTGCACTGTACAACTCTAGAAGGCAACACCACATTGTCTTCTAGGCATAATTTTGGGCAGTTTTTGCTCTGTGGACAATCAGGGCCGAGCTAGGGTCCCCAGAGATATTTTCAAGGCTTGGAGGCCACAAACTCTACCCCAAGCTGCAAATGACAGCCCTTGAAAGACAACACTTGGGGTTGGACAACACAGTCACTCTGGAACCACAGTCCTGGTTTTCGATATTGTGTTGCCTTTGTTGTTAGTCTATATAGCAGGCCATGTGCCCTGCCTGCTTTCCCCTCTTTCCAGATGCCTCCTCAAAAGCAGATGGAAGGCAGCACTTCTTGAGACAGTCTTTCTAATTTTATCAACCAGACCTGCTTCACTGTGCCTGCTCTGAGATGGGCCCTGTGTTAGGGTCTGAAGTGTCACTTGGCTCCACTGCCCACGGGATTCAGTCTGATGGAGGATACTTGTACCTGTCCAAAAGTATCCCCAAGGCACTGTCACAAAAACGTCTTTAATGAAACCTTTTTTATTGTTAAATATTGCACATGAAGAAAGTGCTTAAGGCATATATATATATATATACCACTAAGAAATGTAGCTTAAGAAATGCATCACCTGGCTCGAGAAATGCAGCATTGACAGCTTCCCCAGAAGCCCCCTGCATGCCCTACAAGTCACAGTCATGAGCCCCTCCCTCATCCCTGATTTCTATGAGATTCACTTCCTTCCAATCCTTTGTATTTTACCATATCAAGGTGCATCCCAGATCACCATGGATTACTTTTGCTTGCTTTGAAGTTTATAGAAATGGAATAATGCATGTTCTTTTTTAATTCAAATTTTAACCTTTTTATTTTGAAATAATTATAGATTCACAGGAAGTTTCAAAAATAGTACAAGAAGGTCCCATGCACCGTTTACCTAGTTTTCCCCAATGGTACCATTTTGTTCAACCGTAATATAACATCAAAACTAGAAAATAAACATTGAGATGTCCACTTGCCTTACTCAGATTTCACCATTCATTTGTGTGTAGGTATGTGTGTGTATGATTCATACACATTCCTTTTTGTCAGTCCTCTTTCGCTTAATATTGTGCTTTTAAGATTCACCCATATTTGTTTTCATTGCCAAATAGTATACTTTTTATATGAATGCACCACATTTCATGTGGCATTTCTACCACAACAGATAATTAGGTAGGTCCAGGGAAATTGGATACTGTGAGCATCATTGTCCATGTCTCCTAATATACACGTGTACTCATTTCCTGAGGTTATCTATTTATCTATCATCTATCTATCTATATCTATATATAGACATATACATAGATAAAAGTGGAATTGTTGGGTCACTGGGGACAGCTCTCTTCAACTCTGTTAGATAATAGAAATGTTTCCCAAGTGCCCATACCATTATACACTTCCACCAGCAGGCAGCTTCAGCTTGTGAGTTCCAGGGGCTCCAAATCCTTACCAACACTTGCTGTCATCACTGTTACTAATTTTAGCCATTCTTACGGGTGAGTAGTGGAGCTCATTGTCATTTTCATTTGCAGTTCCCTGGTTACTAGGAAATCTAGCACCATTTCATAGTTATTAGCTGTTTGGATTTCCTGGCTTGTAAATTACTGGTTAAGCCTTTTGACAGTTTTTCTGTTGAGTTGTCTCTCTTTTTCTAAATAATCTGTAACATTTTAAAAAATACGTTCTACATATAAACGCTTTGTCAGTTTTACATGTTGCAGATAACTTCTCCCAGTCTGTAGCTTGCTTTTTCACTCTTTTCATGCTACCTTTCAAAAACTAGGAATTCTTCATTTGACACAGTACAGCTTGTCCATCTTTTCCTTATATTTAGTGTTTTTCATGTCATATTTAAGAAATCTTTCCCTACATTTAGGTCATGAAGATATTCTCCTATACGATCTTCTGAAAGCATTATAGTTTTACCTTTAACAAATAAGTCCTTAATCCATCTGGACTTGATTTTTGTGTTGATGTGAAATAGGAGTCCTATTTCATTTTTTATCCTGTGGATACCTGACTATCCCTGCACAATTAATTGAAAAGACTATTCCTTCTCCACTCCTGTGCAGTGTCTCCTCTGTCATAAATTAAACTTTATATATGCATGTCTCTGTCTCTGGGCTCATTCTTCTGTTCCATCAGTCTGTTTATCTAGCCTTATACCAAAACCACAGCAGGCAGATATCTCTCAACAGCTATTGTCCCAGGCTATGCTCATTAGGGACTAGAAGGATAAAAGTTAGCTATAGTCAGATTAGTAAGGATCTTAAAAATCAATTGGAGAAGCCTCGACCTGACCTGAGGAGCAAAGGAGTATCCCAGCATGTCACAAAGAAATGAGAGAGATTATGAATGAGCACCTTAGGAAGATAAATTTGGGAGTCAAGTTAAGTCTCAGCAGGAGGCTGAGAAAAGAATATAGAGGTCATTTTAGTGGTCCAAGGCTGAGATCACAGGGGGCCTGGATGAAGGACGTGGCAGTGGGACCAAAAGGGAAGCAATGCATCCAAGAGACATTTAGAAGAGAAAGCTGAAATGATGGCACTTTGCTATGAGTCAGTGTAAAAGGGACGGGATTGGAGAGGGCAAAATGGCTTAGAAACTGAAGGGTAATTCTGGTTTGATAAAACAGACCCATAAAATAGTTGGTGGAGTATGTTTTCCGTCATTCAATCCTAAAAGTTCAATTTGTGTTCCCAAAAGTCAATCAGAGTAGTCCTGACTGTATAAAGATCATCTCAACAAGGCTGTTGAGCAGGGACACACCGCCCATGGCTTGGACTTTTGAGATTTGAAGTGAGACTTTGGACCATATTCAGGCCCCCTTAGGCATTGTTGATTGGATCTGCCTTGCATTCTGAATACAATTTGATCATAAGGACATCCTGAAGCACATGATTTAATCAATAAGCAATTGTGTTTACAAGACAAAGTTCATTCATATTAAAACAGCAGCAGCCAGAAAAATAGCCACCAAAACTAATGGAAAACACAAAAATAAAAAAAAATAAAAAAAATAAAAAAAAAAAAAAAGCAGCTAGCCCTAGGTTAATTCATGGAACTCTATGAACTTAAACATGTCCAAAAGTTACTTTGAATATTTGTAAATACATGTAAACACTCTTTTTTTTCTGCAGGCCTAGTGTATTTAAAAACATGTAACAGCCTTCCTCTCATTCTCTTACCCCTGCTAATATACACCAAAGCATTCAGGTCTAATTTTATTACTGAAAACCCAAAAGCGTATTTACAGAGACTGAATGTGTACAAAGAGCAGATGAAGCAAGTCCGTTGAGAAAATAACATCCCATAGCAGATTATGTTGTGAAAAGACAAAAATAGTATTTGCAACTCAATTACATCACCAATTGGGTTTTTAAAAAGAGGCCATTCACTTTTTAGGTCATGAAATCATTCCCTTAATCCTTTAAACATCAAATCAAATTAAAATTTAAGATGAGATTCACTTTGTTAAAAATGATATGAAACGCTTTAGCAAATAATTAAAAGGGATTTGGTAATATAACAACTAGATAATTTAAGCACACATTTAACAAAATTGGGTTATGGGAGGAGTTAGTGTTTGTGTTTTTTCCCCATAGGAAGAAAAAAAGCCTGTCATTTTTTGTAAGTACTACTGATGTTTGCAGAAGAAAGCAAAGGTGCTATGAGAGCATGTGAGCACTTCCTGGGTGGCAGGTGTGGAGTAAGCTAATCTAGACCCTGGAGATGTCCCCTGAAAGACTGCTAGAGTCCACAAAGGAAGCAAAAATGCAGCATTTCCAGAAAGTTGTCATCTTGAAGTTTCTGGAGCCACCTCTTATTTGTTCTGCAGTGTGAGAGCCAATGCTGACTTTTCTTCTGGGTCTCAGAAATCCTATGCTCAAGCCATTCAACTTACACGTGTAGAAAAAGCAGAACTCACAAGTGTTCTGAACCTAGATAGTTAGCCCTCTCATTCATTTATTCACTCACTCACACACTTATTCATACATTCACTCATCCATTCTCACACACACTCATACACATTCATTCATTCATTCATTCTCCATTCGCTCACACACACATATTCACACACTCAGCCATTCACTCACTCACACATTCATTCCTCCATTGACTCATACAGTCATTCACTCATCCACTCTCACACATGCTCACTCACTCACTCACTCACTCATTTCACAAACATTCCTTGAGTGAATGCCTCATGCTGTGGGGACTGCAGAAAAGACCAGCCCTTGGCTCCGTACTCTCAAAGAGTTCACTCCCTCATGAGAGACAGGAATACAAATGAAGTAGCCATACCACAAGGCAGAGGAAAATAAGGATAATTTGGGGTAAGAAAATGAAGGGCAAGCAGAAGGAGAAGTTAAATCCACATCTAAAATTCTACATAATGCACTTCTTTTGTTTACTTCTCTTCCCCTGTAGAACGTCAGCTTCGTAAAGGCAGGGGTTTTTATCTGCCTTGTTTGCTGCTATATTCCCTGTGCCAAAAACATTGCTTGGCACATGGTGGGAACTTATTAAAAGATCTGTTGAATAAATAGGTGAATTAGGGGAGGAAGCAGGAGAGCTCCCTTTGGAAATGTTTCACACAGGAAAGAATTCTGGAGTTGGACCTTGCCAAAAGAGAAGGGTCTTGGTGGACAGCTGGAAGTTAAATGGCTTTTTGGTCTGAGGGAACAGCTGAAGTGATGGCCTGGGGAGGGGAAACTGCATGGTGTGTTCAGGGAACAGAGTCGTCCAGCATAGAGGAATGTAGGACATTCGGTGACAATGGTGTCAGATAAAGTTAGGACCAGATCACTGAGAGCTTTCAAAGCCAGGTGGCAGTGCTGTGTGTTTTCCTGCAGGTGTTGGGTTCTGGAGGAAAAGAAATTTGGCATTCACTTACTGAGAAGACTGACCGCATGCAGAGCCTCACACACTGGGAGACAGCAGAAGATCTCTGATTCCATTTACCAAGTACCTATTGAGCATCCACTATGTCCACAGAAAAAAAAAAACTAGTGGTAGAAGCTGTAGGAGGAAGGGCTCTGGCAGGGAAAGAGGCAGGAGGTGGGTCCCAAGCTGGGCCTCCTAACCTGCTGTCAGTCCCATGATGGAGACAGGCCAGCTGATCTTAAGGGCCCCTGCAGCCCTGACATTCTGGGACTCTAATTATAGAAGAAAAAGCTTCATTCCAGATAGCTGGGGAAATCCTTGGGTTCAATTTCACCTCCAGGGGCTTGCAGTTCAGCTGGCACTGAGGCAGTTAAAAAGGAATGGAATGGAAATCCAGAGCCTGCCTCAGCCTAATTGTTTCTCAGCTGACTGTTTGCTTCTAGATATCAGCAACTCTTTTAGGAATGCGGAACAGCAGCCTTTTCACAGGCAAGGGTCGAGGTTTGGTTCCTGATCTTTTCTCTTTGCATTGTGAAGAGGGTAGGTCATGAGGGCCAAGAGGAAATCAAAGACCAGATTCCTTCCAGACTTCCTTTCCAAAAACCCTCAAAGGAAAGGTAGAGCTGTAGTCATATGGACAGGAGCACTCTTCTCATAAATAAGTCTCAGCTTTCACGGAAACCAGTCAAACGGGCAGCTGATAGGGAAGCCCCTATTCCAACAGGCCCAGCTGGTCTGCCTGTTTTGGGTCTGCCCAAGTGGGGCCCATGGGAGGCCAGTGGCCTTGGGTGTCATTTCTGACACAGAAGCCATGCGTATACAAAGAAAGCAGCTTAGAGAAGAGGGCTATGAACAGTCAAACAATTGGTCACTGGAAAATCACCAAGACGACCCATGAAAAACAAAATAAATGCACGCCTCTAACAAGCTAGTAATCAGTTGCTTTTATGGATTGACTGAATCCCGCTGTTTCCTTGCAAAATATGAGTGTGTTAGGGCCCAAAGCAGGAGGCCAATCCCAGGGAGGCCTAGCAAAGCCATTCATTGTGTTTCAGATTGATGAAGTCAAACACTTCACATCAGAGAAGGGATGTGAGGGGTGGTGATGGGAGGGAGGAGGACAAGACCCAGGAAGGGTGGATGCTGGCGGTGCCTTTGCTGATATGGGAAGCAGAGGTGAAGTCTGGGGTGAAAGGTGAAAGGTCCAGCTAGAGAGCCTGTAGGATTGACAAGCCCATAGGTCCTCCAGATATATACTGGGAAACACCCTTCAGGCATCTCCTCATTGGTCTCCATGTGGGCCTCAATGGAAGGTAGGAGGGCAGAGACTGAAGTTTACCACAGCTGGTTTGAATATCTAGGTGGACATATCCAGTAGGCTGTTGTATATATAAGTTGTATATATGTTATATACATATATTGTTGTATATATAAGTCTAGAGCTGAGAGAGTGGCGGTCTCCTCCTCAACCCCAGCCTCTCCTCTGGTGCCAGGGCCACCAGGACCACATGGTAGTTTCTGGTTTCATCAAACTCTTCTCAATCCCTGGAGCTCTAAACAGGGGACTTCTGGGCCTCCCTGGCTTTTTTGAGGACCTCTAGCCACCTGCCCTTAGAGGGGGTCCAGGGGACTGACTGGCCTCTATCTGCTGATGTGTTCTCATCCTCTGGCTCCATTCTAGTCACATGGAGGTGTCACTCTCCAAGGCCCACCCTCTGCCCCAGCAGATCTCTGTCTCCCCCCAAGTCACGTGGAGGTGTCACTCTCCAAGGCCCGCCCTCTGCCCCAGCAGACCTCTGCCCCCACAGTGGCTCCTGCTCCTCTCGGCCCTCTATGGCAATAATGACACTGATGGCTCTCCATGGCACCTGACGGCAATGATGAGCTTGGTGGCGGGGAGGGGACAGCCTGGTCTACATGTTGTGTGTCCACAGTGCACCCTCCACTATGCTGGAGACACACAACCACCCACGTCTGTGCTGTGGTAAGGCAGGGTTCTGTCCCCAGAGCCCAGGGTCATATCAGTCCCGTGTATGTCATAGCCAGGCAGGAACTTGCCTGTGGGTCTGTGACTGATCTGCCACCTGCTCTCTTTGCAGAGTGGACCCACAACAGGGGTAGCTGAGAAAGCCACCAGCTTACAAATGGCAGAGCCCTCCAGCTTGTGGGGAGGAGCCCACTCTTTTGAAGAGCTATGGGAGACAGATAGACATTCAGGCAGGAGTCCCAAAGGAACCCAGAGCCCAGGCCCCATCCTTGCATCTCCCTGACAGCCTGGGAAGGAGGGAGGGATGGAAGGACAAAGGGAAGGAGGGAAGGAGAGAAGGAGGGAGGGAGAGGGAGGGAGGGGGAAAGAGGTCCATGGCTCCCCTGGGCATCCACAGGGAAAGCTCCATCGGCCACCACTGGGGCCAAGGTCACTGTTTCTGAGATGTGTCTCGTGCTCCTGGGGACAGTGTGCATCAGGCAGATGCCACCTTCACCAGGTGAACTTTGGAGAAGCACTCAGAGTCACCCAAAGCAGGTGGGACGTTTCCCACTCTGACCCCAGCATTAAACTGGTTCTTTTTGAGGATCTTGGGTGGAGCTGCCGGGTCCTCCAGAGCCCAGGGCACCTGCGGAGACCCTGCTGAGAGCCCTGGCTAAGGACTCAGGGACTCCCCGGGGCCCTGACTTGCCAGTGACCTTGGACACAGCCCTGCCTCCTGTGGGCCTGGGTCTCCCCACTTGTCAGCAGTTTGTGTGGGCCTGCCTGACCCGAGAGGCCCTCCCTGTCCTTCCCACAGGCTCCCAGGGACTGACCGACTTAAGGCTCAAGGCATGCTGGGGTCTCCGGGGTCACCCTGCATCAGCTCTTGCTGCCTGCTGCCCAGGCATGGGAGAGCACACTCGTGGAGGGGATGAGACGGGGCAGGCCCAGCCTTGGGACACCCCTGTTCTGTTACCTCCAGTCCCAGCTACAGTCACAAGTTGCTACCCAACAAGGGGGATGATAAAGGGGACTAGCCCAGCTTGTCCTTCCGCCAGGACAACAGCAGTCTGTGCGCACCTCAGAGAGCCTAGGAGGCCACAGCCCCTTGCAGAAAACCCACTATTGGCCTGAGGGTTTGTCCCCTGGCAGACGCCGTCCTTCGCTTAGGTGATGGTAGCTTGTTTTCTGCCTCTTGTTCATTTTATTTTTAGACGCACTTGGCCAGCCTGTCTCCCAGCCTTTGCAGAATGTGAGCGTGCCCAGAGAAAGTGGTGGGGACATTAGTGAGGCGGGCAGGAAGACGGGTACACTGAGGGGCCATGAGGACAGCTGATAAAATGTGTGCTTAGCTTCCTCTATTTATTAGTTTGGTTAGAAATTGCTATATATATTTTAACCCTTCAGAGACCGTCGCGAAACTCTGGATAAAAAGAATTGGTTGATTTCCAGCCTGGAAAGTGAGAAATAATCAGTAGTCACAGATCGAGTCAAGACTGCCAAGGGCGGGAGCCTGCTGGGGTGTGGCCCCCACCCATTGGCCTGAGATGCCTGAGAGTGGCTGCCAGGGAGATTGGGAGTCACCATACTCACACCACACCACACCCTCAGGTTACACAATCTCAGTCAGTATACTCAAGTGGCCATTGGTGCTGTTTATGTGAGGATCAATATAAGCAAAAGGCAGGAAAGGCTCATGGAAACTGTGGCTGGCAAATCCTGATAGGGTTTTATACCTGGGAAAATGGAGACTCCTTCCCCTACTCTCCACAAGGGTGGGAAGTGCTGGGAGCCACATGGGGAGTGGCCAAGCTGCAATAAGAACCAGGGCCAAGGTTCCTTCCCCTACCTAGAAGATAGAGTTGAAGGGAAGTGGGGGACAGGCACAGAAGCCCCCTCTTTTCTTGCCCCACCACCTGGAAGTATCCATGGGGAATGGTGCACCCTGACTCTTCTCAGGGTGGTGTCCCACTTCTTAGCAGATGCCGACCACCCTGCCACAGCTTTTTCTGTGCAGCTTCTCATGCCAAGGTTGGGTTGGTTAGAGGCCCCTGTGGAGTTGTGGGGGTGGTGATCTGATGAGCCTCTCTTTGAGGGATGGCCTTTCCAGCTCAAATCCACTCTGATCCTGCCACTGCCTCCCTAGAGGGGCTGACAGGTGGGACTGAAGTCACCAAGGGGTCAGGCTGTGGTGCCCACGCTCAGGGAGGGACTTGGGGCCTGGCATGTCTCTGAACCTAGTGTTTGAAAGCAAACTGCAAAATTTCCTAATATTAGCACGTTTCCACTACAAGCTGTTTGTGTTTCAGATGCCGCTGTATTTCGTCTGCTATAGTGCTGATGTTTTGGAACGCTTATCAATAAGCATGTTAACGATTTGCTGTGGCTTCAGGAGCATTGGCTCCCGGCTCTGCAGCTTATTACTGGAAGAGAGGTGAAGGACATGTGTAGACATAACTGAGTTCTTCCTGGAGCAAAACTGGAGTGCAAGCATCTCAGAATTTAACTGGAAAGAAAGCAACCCAAATCTGTCTGATGTCCCATGAGATGGCTTAACCTTGCAAATGGGACCAAGCAACGGGCATTTCAGTTCCTGATGGGGTTTTTCTGTGGGGTCTGAAGACTCTAGTGATCTCCTTTGCTAGGAATTCATGACATCAAGCCCTCAGCTACTAAGTCTAATCCTCAGTGTAGCTGAGAGGGAAAGGAAAGGACACCAGCCTGCCCAGGCACCTGATTACAGCTCAGGTTTAGTGCAATTAACAACTCAAGCCCATAGCTCATGTCTAAATTTACATTCATCATAATCCAAAAGCAAACATGAGTCTTTGATAGCTCTGATTTATTCACAGAACCAGTTTGCTGTTCATGTCTTAATTATTTTTTTAATAGCTTCGTGGCAGAAAATCAAAGCCTGCTGAGTTTTGTATTATATCAACTTATTTTCTTGTTTTTAGTTTTTCAGTTTTTTTTAAACGTAAAATATCTAATTAGTCTCTGTGATCTGTATACTTTCTGTTTAAATATTTCATGCTCATATAACAAAATGATGCAAATGTAGCTAATAGGTATAGAAGCTGTTTTGTTTTGTTTTGTCTTGCCAGATACATAAGCAAATATATGTTCAGGACAAGAAGGTTGTGAAGCAAGAAAATGAATGAAATCCCAACAATCAGGGGGATGTTAAAGGAGCTTTACTACCCTTTGGCAAATGTTAACAAAGATTCTAAGAAGTTCAGTTAGCACAGCGCTGAGCAGCACTCTTCTTCCTTTGGCCTTCGTTTCACAGAGTACTTGCCTGAGAGGGGCCCCTAACAGCCCCGTGGCCAGGCAGTGCCCTGACAGCGCCTGCCTTCCCCAAGCCTTGCTTGGGTATTGGGAAGGCTTTCTGCAGTCTTAATTCCATCACCTCCTGCCAGCCGTGTTGTGAGTCTGCCTTTCCTCTTAGCATCCCCATCTTGACAGACTGGTTAGTAAGTGAGCGAGGACAGCACTTGTCTGCAGCCACTCAGCTAGTTCCTGCAGAAGCCAGGAAGTGATCTTAGAGCAGTCTGACTCCAGATGCTTGGCCTCTCCCTGTGTGGTCTGAGGAAAATTCTCCCAACCTCAGCCTTGAGACACCTCTGAGGTGGAGAGGTCTCTGGAGGCAGAGGAAGGCTGGGACACACCGGTTCGCACCAGCTCAGCCATCTCCTGACCCAGGAGCATCTCTAGAGCTCAGAGGCACATCTCAGTTGGCAACCCGGCCACCATCCCTTGCCTCCAGAGCCCCTAGCCCTGTCATTCCCCTGCCCTGCCTGCCTGGGCTTAGAACTGAAATCCTAAGAAACAAAGAGGCTATTCAGGTGCAAATATCCCTAATGAATAAAGAAAGGAGATTCACTTGCCAGATTATTTAAGGCAAGTTGTCAAAGCCATTTATCTTTAGCAAGCACGTTAGTTCTGGCGGGGGATGGGTGGGGGTTGGGAGGACTTGTAAAGGGCACCAGCCACTCTCCAAAGCCTGTTTTCAGATTCCCTCCTGGAACCAGTACCTGCAAGGAAGAATGGATGAGCAATTTGCAAAACATTACCACCGGCGGTGGAGTGAGGTAAGCTCCTGGGAACAGGTTTATTTGACTAGACTCCTCTGGGCAGACAGATTATAAACTTGCCTGGTCACCAGGAGACCGAAGATGAGGATACGAGACTCCTTGGACGTTTCCTAGCAGGCTGGGTCCCTCCCAGGGCCCTGCTGATGTATCTGCAGGAGGGCTACTGGCAACTCCCTGTGGCCCTCACTGCCACTGCCACCTGCCCAGGGAGCTGCCTTAGGGACAGCGCTGCTCAGGGTCCCGGTTAACGAGAAGCTGCATTGGACTTGAAGGCCTTGTCCTGGCACGTCTCCAGTTTGGCTTAGAAACAGTCTGGGATGGAAAGGAAGAATCACAGGGCTGGGCCTCATTTCCTTTTTGGCCATTCTCACCTCCATTCCAATATCAAGACGTTGTATGGAACCCACATAACAGCAGCTAGCAATACTTTTATTATCTGTTGACCAAGGAGCACACAAAGCTAAACAGCTGATTTGAATTCAGCATCGCTCTCCAATGCAACTTTCATTGATCATACTAGCTCCTAGAGACACAGAGCTACGAAAGGTACATCCATCTACAGTCAGTGCTTGGTATACACACAGATCCAGGCACTCCTGGCAACAAGAAAATCACCATCATTGGGCTAAAGTCATGGTGTCGGCAGGACCAGGCTCCTTCTTAAAGCTCAGGGGAGAAAGCCTTCCCTCCTCCAGCTTCTGGTGGCTCTGGGCACTGCTTGGCTTGTCACTGCCTCGCTCACTGCAGTCTCTGCCTCCATCTTCACACCGTCCTCTCCCCTGTGTGCCTCTTCTGTCTCTGTCTTCTCTTCTAAGGACACTTGTCATTGGATTTAGGGCCCACTTAGTTCATTCAGGATCATCTCATCTTAAGATTCTTACATTAATTGCATCTGTGAAGACACTGTTTTCAAATAAGTTCCCACACCCTTGCTCACAAGCCTCTAAAGGCTCTCCGGTGCCTGTGAGATGCTGTCTGTGAGATGCTGCCTGAGCTGCTCTGTCTAGCACTCAACACTCCCCAGTCAGACCCCAGCCCTCCTCTGCAGCCAGCCTCTCTCCGCACCCCATCCTCCTCACAGACATCTCTATCCTAGCCTGGCTGCTTTGTACCCCCAGCATACCCTGACTTCTGCCCGTATTCTCTTCTTCCTTGCATAGAATACTCTTCCACACCTGCCAGCCTTCTTTTCACCCTTCCAGCCTCATCTCAAACCCTACTACCTCCAAGAAGCCTTCCCAGTCTTTCCCGAGGATTCATATTCAGATCACGGCTGACCCTGTGGCCAACTCATCTAATTAGGACTTTCTCTCTCCCTTGAGGGGACAGGGTTTTACTTTCCCTGGGATCTCTGACACCTTGCCCATGGTAGGGTATACAATGGATTTTTGTTGAATGGAATTGAAGGTGATTTGTGCATCTCATGTTTCCCCCATTACTTAGTTGAAAAGAAAATTAACGAGGTCCAAGAGGGGAAAAAAGTTACGAAAATCAGCTGAGAGAGAAGGGATTCAGAGTCACCCAGTATGACAGACAGCATTCAGAGATCCTGACTCCTGCCCTGGCCTCTCCCACTCCCCCTTTCTGCAGGCCCTACTCCAGTTTAGAGTCCCTAGGGCACTACTTTGTCCCCTGCAGCACTTTGAAGGCCTGAAGTTGCCTTGGCATAGAGACTTGGGGTTCAGACTGTTGACATGTAACATGAGTGCAGATCTTGTTCAGGTTGCCTCAGCCTCTGCAGCTGTCCCCAAAGTCCTCTTTGCAGTTCCTCCTTGCTCTTTGCCAAGGGTAGACCTCTTCCTTTTGGCTCCTCTGGTTGTTGGGAAAGTAAGGCTGGTTCTTTCTGTCTGGACCCCATGCCGACAGCGAGAGGCCACACCTAACCCTAACTAAGCGGCACCTCTGGAGTCTGTCCCCAGGACCTCCGTGACTTGCCCCCACCACCCCAGGATGCACCAACGCCAGGCGGCCATTCGCTCTGCTCACTGAGGGACTTGCTGTATTTGTCCACAGTTTCTTCTTGACTTCCCAGGCTCTTCAAACCTGCCTCCATTGGAGCACCAGCTCAAGGGCTCCATTCTGCAGCCACTATGGTGAGGGGCAAGGGTGGGCAGAGCATCAACTGTGACATCAGCTCTGGGTTCACATCCTAGCTCTCTGCTTTTTACTAGCTTGTGACCTGCTCTGAACTTCAGTTCCCAATGGACTCATTCATTCATTTATTCAGAAAAAACAAAGAAAGAAAATCTTTATGGAGCATCTACCAGGTGCCAGACCTACTATGTGCTAGACATTAGCAGCATCAGCAGTAACAGTGCACAGGATAAAATCCCCGCCCTCAAGGGGCTCCTCTTCTGGTGAGGTGCTAGCCATGTGAATAACCAGACAGAATGGGACAGAGGTTACAGGGTTGTGCCATGCCCTGTGCTCTGATGTGACTGCTGGGCTCCTCAATAACTCCCACTGTCAAGTATTATGCTCTGAAAGCACACTGAAGGGCTAGGGACCACAGAATTCTTACTTGCAAGAAAAAGTCATTTTCCTTGCAAGGATTTCAATAAGAAAGATTTTTGGAAAAAACTAAATAGCTATGGGTGTATTTGGCCATGCAAACCAAGATAACCAGCTGCTCCAAATGGATAGAACAGCCTTAAGTGCCATGGAATCTGCCTTCAACAGCACGTACGGCCACAGTCAAGTTTGTATGTGTCCTTGAGTTTAATATGGTGTGGTCGATAAGCTACACATAATTTAATAAAAGTTTTTCAGGAAGAAAGAATCAGTAACATGGCATTGAAAGCACCTGTTGACAGTGATGTGCATCACAGCATTAACAGGTGAGGAAAGCATGCAGCTCTGAAAATCCTCTCCTTGCAGCCCAGCTCACAACCCACAAAGGCCTGTGGTATAGCCAGCCACTCTGCTAGTACAGTCAGGTTTGTCTATCAGTCACAGGAAACAGTCTTCCTCCTGCCCCCTCCCCACCCCTGGAGCCTCAGTTCTCAACTCTGATCTTGTTATAACCAAGAGCAAACTGTGATGCTTCTCTGTCCTGGCAGGAGAAATGCTTGTGTGTTCAAATGGGAGACAAAGTAAAGGGGCCACCACATCCATGGAGTGCACCGCGTGAGAGAAATGCTCAGGAAGGGAATTGACAAGATTGGCTGTGGAGAGAAAAGAGAACGAATGTAGGAGGCAGAAGTATGCCCAGGTTTCTGGCAGGTTACAGAGGCCTGTAGCCAGGAAAGAAACAAGGGTTGGTAGGGGAGCTCCAGGTCTGGATCTGCCTTGAGCAGGGGGCATTGCGTGTGCCCAAGGCTCCCCTTTTCCATCGCCAGCTCTATCATGAGGGCTCAGGGTAGCTGGGTTGGGCTAGCCATGTCCCATCCCTGAAAGGCCAGCTCTGGGTCAGAAATGTGCCCTCTCTCTCCTGAATCCCCAGACACCAAGTGCTCCTTGTGCATCTCCCTAAATTCTGATGTTTGTCCAAGCTTCTGGCTAGGTGCCCCTTAGCAGCCCACTCAGCAAGGCAGGCCTGGAGTCCCACCACTGAGGTTCCTCTCTCAGTGGGTTCCACCTCTCCCAGCTGAGCAGCCAGGCTTTCACTGCTGAGTGTCTGAGCCTATTCCATGGTACAACAGGAGTGAGGGAAGTACCTGCTTCACAAGGTTGTCGTAGCCATCAAATGGGATCACACTCTAAAGACAGCTAGGACAGTGTCTGTGTGGCACTTGGTGGATGCTCAGTAAGACTTTCTCCTCTTCCTTCCTCTTCCTCTTCATCCTGTTTCTCCTCCTCTCCTTGGTATTGTTGCTATTGTGTATTGATTTCTCTGCCTACTGTAACAAATTACCATAAACTTGGTGGCTTTAAACAATGACAACTTATTCGTTGATGCAGAAATGTATTTATTTATTAATCCTCCAACAGTTTTGGAGGCCAGAAATCAAGGTGTCAGCAGGTCCAAGCTCCCTCTGAAGGCTCTAGGGAATAATCCTTCCTTGCTTCTTCCAGCTCCAGGTATTCCTTTAGCTTGTGGCCACATCACTCCAACCTCTGCCTCCATCTTCACCCTTACCTTCTTCCTAGTGTATCTCAAATCTCCTGCCACCCTCTTGTAACGAGATGTCATTGGATTTAGTGCCTATTTGGATAATCCAGGATGGTATCATCCTGAGATCCTTAACTTTATTACATCTGCAAAGATTTCCAAATAAGGTCACATTCCCAGGTTCCAAGTAGACATATCTTTGGGGGAGCACCATTTAATGTGCTACAGTATGATTATTAGGTTTTCTTTTCAACTCCAGATTCTTAGGCCCAGCCACCTGCATTTTCCCTGAGCTGAGCCTCTTCAGAACTCTCATGGAGCTACGTGCCTATGGCCATGATGGGAGGCAAGACCACAGCTTGTATCAGGTCTCCAGAACTCATGGCACAGGGTCTTGGAGATCAGGTGACCCAAGCCCTTTACTGGCCTAGCAGGGGAAACTAAGCACCACCCCCTGTTCCCATGCAGGAGACAGTAAGTCTCGTCCTCTTTCCTGCTTGCTTTCAGCAGGCGTCTAGAGGGCATCTCCCATAGGTCCAGCCCAGGCTAACTGCTGGGACACAGTGTTATTAATTAAGTAATAAGCAAAACCCCCTAGGCATCTCCCTGGCAGCCCCAAGGCCGTCTTCCTGCCTCTGCCCTCAGGGCTCCACAGACTTTGCTAAGGGCATGCAAACAGGCTCTCCCATTGCCCAGTGAACGCCTGCAGCAGTGGGCCCTGAAGCACAGAGGGCGGGAAGAGCTTATCCTAGCCTTGGAGCTAAAGTCCTGGATTCCAACCCTGAGGACCATGTCTGTCAACATAGACCATGTCCTCAAGGTGAAATAGCAGCCATGAGCCCACCCTGATGAGATTGTGAAGCACATGCAGGGAGGGGAGGGCCAGCATTTTACAACCTGGAAAGGGCCATGCCGAAGGCATTCTTAAGAGCTGCCAGGCCACTTTTCTCACCTTCATGGCCTAGGGGCTGGGATTGACCTTTCTCTTGCATCAGACGGACAAACCAATGACCCCCATGCTGGGAAAAGCAAGGACTCTGGGAGAAAGGCAGACCTTGAGGGTGGGGCTGGGAGGATGCCCTTGCAAAGCTTAGCCGCCCCCTCCACACACTTTTCTAAGAACGCAGTGATGGAACAGAACAAGAGAAAGGCCATGTCTTTCACCAAAGGGAGGAGGGGAACAACCCAGTGACCAATTTCAGTGATTAGCTACAAGAAGAGGGTCCTTTATTCCAGGCATGTGTATGCCTTTTAATTTCCTCTTGTGGGCTCCTGAGGGGGCCCAGTAACTGTGCAATTGGTATTCCTCTCCAGCCTTGGAGGATGCGGGCACTCTCTCAGAGATGACTCCAGGTGGCACATAGTGCCACCTGCACTCCCAGCTTCCCGATTAACTGCTCAGCAGCAGACCTCCACAGGGCGATGAAGGGGAGGTGATAGACTGGCCCAGCTCTGCCCTAGAGTCCAGATGGGTCGTCTTCCAGTGGAGGCAGCAGCAGCAGCTTTAGGGAGGTGCAAGTTGACCCTACCTCCTACCTGCTTTGTGCTAACCCAAAATAAACACTGTTGTCGAAAGGGCCTGGCCCCCTTCAGCAACTGAAGGCATAGAAGTTACACACCAGGCCAATTAGGGAGTAGAAATTTGCATTATAAGAAGACCCTTTGCTTCATAAAAGGAGTTCTCATGAGATTGCAATAGATGGCGCCCAGGGGGGTTAAAGATTCAATTTACAAAACAGAGATTTGCCCACAACTCTTCCTCAGCACGTTCAGTTGTGGAAAACCAGTTTCTGGACTGACTTTTGACCAGCCTCCCAGCCCCGAGATTTGTTATTTACCAAAGGATACATGCCATTCCTTACACTATCTCATACTCACCCCCCTTCTTTGCTGTGCCCTGGGCAATTGCTCAGAAACAGATGTGGTTCCTCCCAGGCTGGCACCTAGGTCTGGAGGTAGTCACAGTGGCCAAGTATCCCAGCCTGGGGTGGAGAGTAGGAGCTAGACCTGAGTCCTAGTCCTGCTGAGCCATCTCAAGTTGCAGGGCCTGTCCCCTCGTTCAGGACTGAGCGTCCACATTTAAAGAACAAGGGAAGGTTGATACAAGAATCTCCCAAAGTGTTTTTCATTCTATGGGCTCATTCCTAGGCACGACTGGGTGGCCCTGGGGATACCCTTGACCTATGAAGTAAGATAGGGACATTGCCCTAGATAACGCCAGGAATAATACATAGGGGAAAATCCAAATGCGTGTGTGAAAGCACTTTAACCATTATACCATTTACAGATGCTGGAGGTGCAGAGGTGGGTGTGGTCTGTGTCCCTGTAGAGAGTGCATCTTACAAGTCACATGTCTCAGCATTTAAGCGCTCAGTTTTCTGAAACCTGCTCATTCAGAGCATATGAACTTCATGCTGTGGTATTCCAGGGCTCAGCTTGGCAAGTTCAATGATGTTTTCATTCCAATCAGTGCTGAATAGAAGTAGACTCTTCTCTAGATTGTGAAATTTAAAGAAAAGTAGAGTCCCAAAATGCAAAATTTGAGCCTCACAGAATTTAACTAAACCAAAGTTTGGAATATAATAAGAGCTTAATGAAATGGCATCTAATTGCTCATCAAGATTAGATTTTTGAGATTAAAACAAATTTTTCAAACCTGTCCAGGCTCAGAGGCTTGGGAGTGAACAGTTGTCACTTAACTTTATGGCAGTGCTGGCTGGAAGCTTGCCCACCACGATTCTTTGTCCTCCCTCCATAATTGCTCAAATTGAGAGGCCTGTAGGCACCTTAAGGATTCAAAGTGATTTGTGAAAGTTGTAAAGTCCATGCCTCAACCGGAGAGTTGTTCTTAGAGGTAGGAAGTTTGAGGGACTTAAAATGAACTGGGGGAAAAAGGCAACAGATGAAGAGTGAGAACAGAGAGAGAGAGAAAGGCTTAGAGGAAAGGAGATAAGGGAGGGGGTGAGAAGGAGAGAGAGAACGTGAACATTTCCTGGTGATTTTAATTTTCACATCACAAACACCGCACGTCTCTCAACCGTTATATTTCCCGTGCAGCCTACTGTGACCACATGGAGTACCTCAGGGAGGGAAGATAATAGAATTCATTCCTTTCTGCCCTCAGCCTGATCTGCCCACAGCTGTTTGGGCACAAAGAAAGGAGGATAGAGCTCTGGAAAATTGCCAAGAGCATCTCTTCTCTCCAAGGGGAATGACCAATTTTCACACTACTGGAAAGGTGTCAGCTGTCCCAAACTGTCCTCTGGGATTATACTTACTCAGTTCCACAGGAATGTTTAGAGAGACAGAGGTTGCCTTGGGTTATCAGAGCCACAGGCCTCCTGGGTCTGCTTTTGGGACCTAGGATTCCATGAGGAAGGACTGACAGAACCTGAGAGCTGAAAAGCACCTCAAGAAGTCATCGGTCCAGACTTGCCTCTAGAGACTCTCCATCTCAATCAGCAGGACCCTCATCCAGTCAGCAATGGATCAAACGTCCCAGCTCCTGGGGCCAAAGACAGGCCTCTGCCTCCATGCTCCTAGTCCCTTCCTTGAAGCGGTCGGATAATCACATGACGAGCCTCAAGCAAGGGACTTCAAGCTGGTGGCTTCCGGCAGCTAGCTTCCTGTTTCTGAACCATCATCGTCTTCTACTGAAGTCCTCCCATCCTCCACTCCCACATCCATCCAGGTCCTGGGAAACTTTGCCAAGAAGCAGATGATGGTGTCTGCCTTTGCCTGAGTGATGAGATGATGGGCGTCTGTCCCAGTTCTGCCACTCACCAGCTGGATCAGTTTCTCATTGCTGCTATAACAAATTACCATCAACATAGTGGCTTAAAACAATGCAAATTTACTCTTACATTTTGGAAGTCAAAGGTCCAAAACAAATCAGTTTCACTGGTCTAAAATCAACATGTCAACAGGGCAGGATGCTTTTGGAGGCTCTGAAGGGGAGAATCCTTTTCCTTGCCTTTTTCAGGTTAGCCACCTGTATTCCTTGGCTCATGGCCCCCTCCTCCACCTTTAAAGCATATCATTTCAATCTCTTTCTTAAGAAATCTTGAAGAGGAGGTCTCAGAGGCACCAAAGGGGTAACAAGCACAGATTGCTTTAATTGCTACTCAGAGAACACTCTGTGCCAAGCCCTGTGCTTAGGGCTTTATATTTCCAATCTTCTTCATATGCACATGGGGCTCTTGTCATCACATCCCCTTCTCTTCTGTCTGTGCCAAATCTCCTTCTGCCTTCCTCTATTAAGGACACTTGTGATTGCATTCAGTGCCTTCCCAGATAATCTAGGACAACCTTCTCACTTCAAGATCCTTAACTAATTACATACACAAAGTCCCTTTTGCCATATAAGGTCATATTCACAGGTTCCAGAGGTTAGGACGTAGACATCTTTGTGGGCCATTAGTTAGCCTCCCATACCAGTTATAGGTGTTTGGCAAGTAAAATCACCTCACCTCTCTGAACTTTACTTTCCTCATTTGTCCAAAGGGGAGAAGATTCCTGCCCTGCTGATTTCCTGGGCTCCCTAGGAGATTCCAGTAAGACAGTGAATGTGATGACACTGTATACTATTGAGTGAACACCAGAATAAGTGCTGAGGCTGGTTCTTGTTGCCCTTCCTATGAGGCTGTGATCCCCTCAGTTCAGTCACCCAGTGCTATCTTCCTCTCTTTGTCTCTGGAGTCCTGTCTCTGTGGCCTTCTCTAGGCATGTCTTGATGAATATGCTCCAAGTTAAATGTGTCACTAAGCCAACTGGCTCCTCCCACCCTGTCCCAATGATTGAGCATGTAGAGTGGCTATGCTGACTTTAGATCCCAGGCATTGGCAAGTGAACACCTTAGTTGGTTAACATATCCCTTCCCACTCTGCTGTGTTGTGGTTTCAGTGAGACCCATGCGTATACGAAGAAGATTGTCAGTGTAGAGCCCACAGCATAGGGTTTGGCACAGAGTTGTTGTTCTCTGAGTGGCAGTTCAAAAAATTTGTGCTTCTTGCCCCTTTTGGTGCCTCTGGGACCATCCTTTACCCCCTCTTCTGCAAGATACCTTAAGACCACAGCTGGCAGTCACAGCAGCAAGTGCAAGCACCTCTTGACGTTTATGCCATCCTGGCCCTCTGCCAGTTGCTATCCATATCACTTTGGTAGGCCAAGCCCTATTGCCAGCCTCAGCTGGTCAGCACTCCTGGAGGCAGGTCGCAGTTTGTTCAACAGCTAACAAGGGTGTGCAAGAGGCATCAAAGGCTCTGAATGGAGACGTGGGAAAAGCCCCTGGGCGCATGGTCCTGGATGACTCTCGCAGTTTAGCAGAGACCACAGAGATGACCAATGACCAATAAGCTTTCAAAGGGAAATGCTTGCCTCTCTACCCAAGCCCAGGGGAAGTCATATCTTCTATCACCCCATGAGGGGCTTTCACTTAAGATTTTGAGAAGCTGAGAGCAGAAAGACCTTTTCTGAACATGATGCTCCCACCCCCTCATCATGCCACTATGGAGATGGGATCTAGAGGGAACAGGGAGAAGCTGGCCATTATTTCCTGAGACAACCAGGCTGGCAGCTTCCACTACAGGTGCTGCTCTTCTCAATCCTGATCTTCTGAGCACAGCATCATTCCCCAGGGCCTTCCCCAGCCATCTTCTCTGCTGTGGTGTCCCATAGCTTTTTTATGAGATCTGGATGACCTTCATTCCAAAACCTGAAAAGGATATTGCAAGAAATGAACATTATAGACCAATTTCTCCCATGAACACAGTTCCACAAATCCTTAAGAAGATAATTAGCAAATCAAATCCAATGCATATACACATATATTTATTGTTACGTTTATGTCTGTACACTGACATATACATATATGAATATAAATGCATATTCCCATTCCTATTACATTAATATGTATGTGTGTGTGTGTATATATATATATATGTCCAGTCATATATATTCATATATGTACATTGTCCCATTCATGTGTGTATGTGGAGACAGAGAGGACTTCATCTTCATAGTTCTTCTGGTATTTTCAGGGATCACCTCCCAAAGAAACTATTTGTACTTCAATTCCTGACCTAGTGTCAGCTTCTGGGGAAATGCGATCTAATTCAACAACCAATTAAGGTTTATTGTAGGCATGTGAGATGTGAGGGTGGTTAACTATTTAGAAAATCAACCATTGGAATTAATCATATTAACAGAGAAAAAGGAGGAAATCACACAATCATTTGAATTGATGCAGAAAAGCATTTGAGAACATTCAGCAGCCATCCTTGATAAAACACCAAAAAACAAACAAAAATCTCTTAGAAAACTAAGACTAGAAGGGAACTTTCTGATCTGATAAAGAGAAATGACACAAAAGAACCCTACAGCAACCATCATAATTAACAGTGATGTATTAAAATCCTTCGTCATGGATTGACAATGAGAAAACATTTCCTAATATTACTACTTCAGTTTCACATCATACCAGAGGTCCAATGTAGTTTAATAATCTAAGAGAATGGAAGAAAGGCATAAAGATCAGAATAGAACAAATAAATCTATTATTCACAAACTACGTGATTGGGTACATAAGAAATCCAATAAAATTGATAGACAAACTATTAGAATTAATAAGTGAATTTAGCAAGGTAGTGGGATACAAAGTCAACATATTTTAAAAATCAGTTGCATTTGTATATATCAGCAACAAAAAGACAATGAATTTATAAAAGATACCATTTACAATAACATCAAAAAACACCAAATACCTAGAAATATATCTCGTATAAGATGTGCAAGATCTCTACACTGAAAACAAGAAAACACTGAAAGAACTAAAATAAAATCTAAATAAAAGGAGGAATGTGCTATTAGTCATGTACTGGAAGACTAAATAATGCAAAGATGTCAGTTTTCTCCAAGTTAATACATAGATTTGACACAATCCCAGTAAAAGTTCAAGCAGGCTTAAAAAAACTTTTAATTCTACCAGATATTAAGAATGCTGTAATAAATTATACAGTATGATATTGGTGCAAGGACAGTCAAATGTCAATTTGAAAATGTGACAGAATAGAGTTCAGAAATGACCCACATATATACGGTCACCTGCTTTATGAAAAAAATATTACATTTTCATAAATTATTATAGGTCAGTTGAATATCACATGGAAAAAATATATTGTGACTCCTAGTTCATATCATATACCCAAACCAATTGTAGGTGATGTGTAAAAGGTAAAAAGTAAATATTTTATAGAAAACATAAGAGAATATCTTCATGACCTTAAAGTAGGCAAAGATCTTAAATGGGACACAAAACACACTAATAATATAAAAATTAATGTATTATACTGCATTAAAATGAACAATTTTCATTTACCAAAAACCATTGAGTGGAAAAAGGTCATCCTTATAGGGAAAAAGATATTTGTAGTATATATTCAGATTCCTTGCCAGATTTTCTATTGGGATTCCTGTCTTTTTCACATTGATTTATAAAAATTCTTTGTATACAATACATATTATGTATTCTAGATAGTGATTTGAGATATATGTCTCTGGCAGTGCCTCCAGAGACATACATCTTTATTATTATTATTATTAGTATTATTATATTTTAAGTTCTGGGGTACATGAGCAGAACATGCAGGATTGTTACATAGGTATACATGTGCCATGGTGGTTTGCTATATCCATCCCTCTGTCATCTACATTAGGTATTTCTCCCAATGTTAGCCCTCCCCAACCCCTCCACCCCCGGCTACCCCTCCCCCTACCCCCTAGTCCCCCACCCCCTGACAGGCCCCGCTGTGTGGTGTTCCCCTCCCTGTGTCCATGTGTTCTCATTGTTCAACACCCACTGATGAGTGAGAACATGCAGTATTTGGTTTTCTGTTCTTGTGTCAGTTTGCTGAGAATGATGGTTTCCAGCTTCATCCATATCCCTGCAAAGGACATCAACTCATCCTTTTTTATGGCTGCAGAGACATATATCTTAAAGAACTATTTAAACATGTAAAGAATTTCTACAAATCAAAAAAGGACTGATATTCCAATAGAAAGTTTGGCAAAGGGCTTAAACAAACTTTTCTTCAAAAGA
>CAUYLG010070145.1:0-86008 GCA_963573385.1 Cacajao melanocephalus
AATCAGAACCTCTAGATGGACACATGAATGGTGAGCATCCCTAACCCACATCAGAAACACAAAGAACACAGCCCACAGAGGCAGGTCCCACCGCACCTGTTCCCATCAACAGTACTTCCCTGACCGCAGAAGAGAGAAGGACGAGCGGGGGCTTTCCTTAAGCTCCTAAAAGGCTCATCACCCACTCCTCCTCCACTGCCAGAGGACCTGGTCTTCTCAGCAATCGGGGGACAAGCTGTGCTGGCCTCACTTGGGTGTAACCTGCTGCTTCCCCACATGCTCCACCTCCAGCTCTGAATCCGCTCCAACTTCTGCAGGCAGCCTCACCTCGTTGATCTGCCTCCGCTGAGCCGAAATGCGCTTCTGCTTCTGTTTATGCAGGTGCTGCTCCCGTCTCCTCACGTAGTCCTCGGAGGAATAGGCCAGCGGGTTGTGGAACTCATCATACCCCTCGTCCATCATGTACCAATCCCGATCAGCTTGCTGCAGGGCAGGAGGAGAAGCAAGTGAATGAGGAACAGATCAAGTTTATGCACGAGACATGTCCAACAGAGGAGGGGACGCTTGGTAAGAAGTCACTACTGCGATGGAGCTACCCTTGTGAGGGGTGTAAGAAAGGGCACCCTGCACCCATGTGCCATCTGGGGGAGAACCACAGTGCGAGACTACACACAGGACTGGAGGGCAGCCCATCACGACAGCACTTCTTAGATTTACCACACGGTGGCACCAACACATAACAGAAGAGTAAGGTCAGCCTACTGCCGTGAATGACAGGGTTCACTGTGCCACCTATGCCTCTGCAGAGACTCCAGGGCTTTGGGGCTGAACAGGGATCAGCTGCACCCTCATCAAAGCCCAGTCCCACTGGAGGGTCCCCCATCCATGGAAGGACACCAGCCTCAATCAGCCCCTCAGAGGTATAAATCTTTACCCTCTGGTCATCCTCCCACTGCTGCCGCTCCTCCTCCGTGTCAAACGAAATGCCTTCTTCGCCCTCCTCACGTCTTCCTGGAGGAGCACAGGAAGCAGGTCAGTCCGCACCCTGGCCTATCCCCAGCGGCCCTGGACAGATCTGCAGGGCTGCACAGCTCAAGAAGTGCAGCCCCTGCTCATACTTGCTAGGGTGAGCAAGCCTGCTCTTCTGCCTCCTGCCCCCCAGGCCTCACCTCGGCCCCTGGACAGACGCGGGGTGGACCCCAAGTGTCTTCTGTCATCGGCCCACTCGTTGTATTTGTAGGAGGGAGTTGGCAGAGGTGTGTCATCTGAGTACTTGCCCCTCACAGACCTGGGAACAGCAGCACCAGCATCAGAAAACCGTCACTGAGCTAAGCCATGTCCCTCTGGCCACCATCTGCTCTCCCTGCCAAGGCGCCTTACTGCCCACCTAGCAAAACTAGGCTGCTCTGCCCGGAACATCACCTGTCTCGATCCCGAGTGGACAGCCGATGGCTCCGCTCAGAATCCCGATAGGAAGGTGTTGGCGAGGGCGATTCCCACTGTGAGCGTCTTGAGGAGCCATAGCCACTGTCCTCTTCCTCCCAGGTAGACCTTGAAGGGGTGGCTGCATCTGGGGCCACAAAAGACATATCCACAGGCAACATCTCACTTAACCACAACACGGCTCTAGAACCAGTTTCCAAAAGTCAATTCCCCAAATTTACTCCTTTTACTATTTCTAAACCTTGCATGGATCGATAATGGATAAGATTGGTTTTGACAGTTTTTAAAGATACCTCAATTTTTAATGGTTCAGGATTTTTTTATTTTTTTGAGAGGTCTCGTTCTATCACCCAGGCTAGAGTACAGTAGTGTGATCTTGGCTTACTGCAACCTCTGCCTCCTGGGTTTAAGTGACTCTCCTGCCTCAGCCTCCCAAGTAGCTGAAATTATAGGTGCCCACCACCACACCAGGCTAATTTTTGTATTTTAGTAGAGACAGGGTTGCACCATGTTGGCCAGGCTGGTCTTGAACTCCTGACCTCAAGTGATCTGACCACTTCAACCTCCCAAAGTGCTGGGATTACAGGTATAAGCCACCGCACCTGGCCAATGGTCCAGTTTTCATTCTGTGTTTATGACAACATTTTAAGGGATGTTTATCTCTACAAACACATCCCTCTTGGATATAGTTCTTTTTAATAAACCCTTCTTCTACCTCTAGCTCCCTGTTCTTTCCTGCCATTTGGAAAACTGGCCATTCAGCAAACCAGCTTCTCACAGTAAGCTTATCCACCCCAATGGAGAAGTACAGAGCTCTGCCCACCTGACTCAGAACCAACCATCCCAAGATGTTCATGGTAGAATTGGGAATTCTGACTCAGTGCCTCGGCCATCTCACTGAAGACCAGAGTCACTCATTCTGCCTTTTATACACTTGAATCCTCACAAACCAACAAAACAGCCAGTCTACCTTTAGGTCGATGTCGTGGGCTCTCAGGTTCATTTCTTCTGCTGCTACGCTCTGACCCTCCATCTCGCTCCGATCTGCTGCTGTGCCTACTTCTATCCCGCTCATCTATGAAGAGTCACACAAAGCTTAGAAACGTGCGTCCCACTCTAAGGTACACCCATCTTCACCCTAGAGAAAGGATAGGCTGCCCACTCACTCACAGGTGCAACCTGCACTGCTCAAATGTGACCTGTAGGCTCCTGAAACTCACCTATGCCCATTCTCCCAAGGAGAAAAAGTTACTGGCTAGAAAGTTTCAAACGCACAGTAACAGTTATTTTTCAGCAAGAATTCAAAAATAATAGTAAAAGTTTACAGTGAATCACTTTTTTAATAGTTACAATTCTATCAGCTATAAAACTTAATACTGAGCACGGACAGCAGTGGATTTTATGTCTAGCTTTGTTCCATAGCACTGTCTTTTCTCTATAACCCATACAATTATAAACTCCGGTCTCTTATATATATTCCCTCTTATCTCCTTTATCATCAATTTTCATAATAAAACGAAGGCCACACACTCAAGGAGAGCAGCTATGTTACAGGCAACAGCTCTTTTCTCAAACTAGTATTCCCAATCCCAACAGAGTCAAAACCACTTAGGCGTACATTATGCAAATAGGACTCTCTAACTTATGGGTGTTGTAAAAACTCCTGCAACAGGAAAAAGGTTGCCATGTTTATTCAAATGCTAACGGACAATAGGAACTATGCTGAACAGTTTACCTCTGTCCTTCTTGCGGTCATAGTCTCGATCCCGCGATTTCTCCTTCTTCCAATCCTTTTCTTCTTTGGACGAGGCGTAGACACCATGTTCCCGCCGCTCCCGCTCTCTCTGCCGACTGCGTTCCCAAAACTCTTCACTCACACCACCAGGATGGGATGGAGTCTCTACCCGAGCAGATCGATAATGTCTGAAACAGGGAGGGCAACAGGTAAAGCCTCTCCATAGGAGAAAAACTCTGCCCGAAAAACAAGTGATCTGTCCTTTTCCACTTTCTCTCCCTGGTACAGCAGGCTCACACATGGCAATAATCCAAGGCATCTCTAACCTCTATCATCTACTCTTTAGCCACCTTTGTTTTTCCCCACAAATTCCTACCTACCCTCAATATTACATAATCGTCATAAAATCATAAAGCTCCAAATGTCCAACAAGAAAACTGAGAGGTAAACATGAGATGTTATTTTCCAGCCTCCATTCGCTTCCCTCTGTGGGCTAAACCATTGTAAGGCCTTTACCTGTCTTTCCGGATATTTCGGCCAGCCTGGGCACCACCCTCTTCCTCAGTATCCTTCTGATCATCCTTGCTTTCTTCCCAGTCCTTGTAGGAAGAGATTTTGGACTTCTTCTTGTCCTCCCCATCGTCCTTCTCCTCTCGCTCCCTCCGTTTCAGGGAAGCCAGCAAGTCCAGTCCCAGTAATGAAGGGCGAGGAGCAGGGGCCTTGAAGACATGCTGCTCGCTGGCTGCACTTTTGGTCTTGCAAATTAGACCGCCAACCTGAGAGTCCAGATCAGTGCCTTCCAATCGATGGATAGAAGCATCCTCACTGGTGTCCCCCATCACAGGATCTGGGATATCTCTGGAAGGAAGGCAAACCATTTGCTACTGGAGAAGGCTCAGCTCTACTATATCCCAGAATAAATACAGTTACGGTTAAATTTAGGTGATTAACCATTCTCATCTCCCCCTAAGACCAGGACTACTTTTGCCGCCTCTCTCCAAGACCTTTCCATCAAGTCACTGACAATCTCCAAAGATCCTATTTCCGCCCCCAACAGACACACAAACAGATACACACACACACACACACACACACACACACACAATATATTCCTACCCACCTCCTATAAGGATCCAAGAGGCAATAAAAGGCCTCAGTAAGAGATACTTTCTAGAGCCTGATGTCATCTGTCACAGAGGTGTAGGGGAAATACCACTAAGCTTGCGTCAGAAACCTCAATTAGAAACCAGGCTCTTGACACTTTCTACCTGTATGATGGTAAGTAAATAACTTAATCTTTGGTTAGCCATAATTTCATATCTATTAAATGGAACTTTACCTAATCCATGAAGCTATTGTGAGAATCAAACAAAAAGTGTATGTGAAACCATAAAGACTAGTTCTTTATGTACCCATAAGAGTTACATAAATGTAACTGCTACATTATATTATTTGCTATCCTCCTATATACTGTTGGTCTCTCACCAATTTTTTACATGAGTTCTACCTCTCCCTCTCTTTAAACATCAGGTACAGCAGCGTAGAGATGGGGCTTAAGGCTACCATCCGTGTTCTCCATACGTTAGTGGCTTTTCTTGGCCTAGCTGCGTTTTACAAAAAACAGTTTACTCACAGTAGCCAAAATCAGTTTAATAACGAACCATGTTCACTAAAAATACTTATGAGAAACACTAGATTAGGAAAAAGTGTTACTGAGAAGTATTTAAGTGGCCACAAGACTTCTGGCACTCCGCTTGAAACAAATTCCTCTTTACCTCTCACTACACATCTCCCACACATTAACATATAATAGTTCTGGGTGCTTGGACAATTCCTCTCATTCCAACAAGTTATCAAAGCAAAGGAGAAGGACGAGCGGCAAAGAAACTACAAGGGATACCAGGAAGCCAGGGAAGAAAGAACCTGGATTCATTCATGCCACAATTATTCACTAAGGGCCTCCCTGAGCCAAATGTAGTTCTCGGCAATAGCAACATAGAACAGAACAAAACAGAAATCCCCGCCCACCTGGAGCTGACATTCCAGTAGAAGAGATCGCCCCCCAGATTGCCTGGTATAAACAACACTGTGAGAGAGCAGAGGAAGACACAAGGTGACAGTCTGGGGTGGGCTAAGGCAGAGGCCTGAGAGGGAGCAGGGCCGCTCCAGGCAGCATCCCTGGATCTCAGCGAGGCCGCTCCAGGCAGCAGGATCTGACCAAAACAAGGAGAAAGGCCAAGGCGGGCAGGACGGACGCAGCATCTCTGATGTGAGTAAGGCAAGGTGGGTAATAGGGACGACAGAGGAACTCCCCAAACCGGGGCCCGGACCTGAGCAGGGAACCAATATCCGCCCCTCGGAGCCGCCATGATTGGCGAAGGGAAGGTCAGTAAGGAAGAAGGGACTCTCACCTCACCAAGCACGACTCTTGGGACCCTTCAGTCCCAGATTCTGGGGCGCCGGCGCTGCCACCCCTCGCTTAGACAGCCTCAAGGAGCCAAAATCCACACCTTGAATGCGGCCATTATTGTCCCTTAATACCTTGCGCGGCCCCCTCTATCCGTCCAAAGGTACCATAGAGAGCAGCCTGGAAAACGCCGATTCCCGGATCCAAGGGTGGAACGGAAGGCGACCGAGCTCTCCTGGCCTCCTCTGGGGCTCTGATCAGAGGCACTTCCGAGTCTCCTTGTGACCAATCACTGTTAGTCTAAGAGACGACATCCCGCCTCTGGTCTGGCTGCAGAAAAAGGAGGGAAAAGTCGACCATTTTCAATACTGGCAGAAGTGACGTACGATGCGGTCAGAGCCGGGCAAAGTGGGCGGTGACTAGAAGGTCTACTTCTTGGACTATTGAGCGGGGCCGACCGAAGAACGAGAGTTTTCTTTCTGCGCTTGCGCGTTTTGCTATTAGGCTTCCTTCCCGCTAGCAGGGCCGCGGGGGTTGCTAGGCAACAGCCCGAGGGTGGTTTGGCCTTAGGGTCCCGTCCCGCTTGGGGCCGAAGAAAGGAGCAACCCGCGTCCTGGCTGTTTCAAGGAGTCGTTGACAGCTGCGAAGGGGAAGGGAGAGAGGCGGCGTGGACAAGTAAGGTAAGTGCCGCGGTTCCTAGCACTGTGGGCCAGGAGCAGCGCAATACAGGTGACTTTAAATATATACGTGGGATATTTTGGAAAATAAAGACGCGCGCCCCGCTGTAAATAAGAATCGCCCATACGTTCACACGCAGAGAAGACCACTGATGGTGTTTGGGGATGTTTATTTCCAGTTGTTTTTCTGGAATACGTTGCAGTTAGGTTCTGTACAACAGTGGGTTCAAAGTTTTTGTTTCTTCCTTTTTTGGTGTTTCTGCAGTAGTGGCGCAGCCTGAGGTTACAGCTACTTGGGAGGCTGAGGCGGGAGGATTGCTTGAGCCCAGGAAGTTGAGACCAGCCTGGGCAACATAGCAAGACCCCTTCTCAGAAAAAGAGAGGGAGAGAGGAAAGAAGTGGAGTTATTGGTCAAAGAGTATGTCAGCTTTCTATCCATAAAGGTTTTTGTGTCTGCATTCCAGCAGGGACTCCCTGTGCCTGCCTCTACATTCATACTCTTGCCATTATTGTGTACCACTATCTTGTTTAATTTTTGTCAATTCAGTGAATTTTTAAACGTATCTTTTAATTTGCTTTCCTTTGCTTATTAGTAAAGCTTAACTATTCAAATTTATTTACTGTCCATTTGTACCTCTTGTTTTGGGAATTCTCTGTGGATATCGTTTGCTATGGACATTTTCTTAGATGTGGTCTCAGTTTTCCTCTCCTCCTTCCAACATTTGTCCAGTTCCACCCCTGGCCTCGCCACTGACAACTTTGTTCTCCCCTTACCTTCTCCTTTTGATCAGTAACGCAGAGGAGTTGGTGTTTGTTTGAATTCTAGTGGGACAGATCCATCTTCTCTTTGACCTTCCCTTTCATTGGTAATTTGTTCTGCTGCTCACATTTGATGATGTCCCTTTGGGCCATTAGTTTCCCTATTTAGAGTATGACCTATAGCTGGAACAACATTATTTCCTGTGTGAATTTTTATTAATTCTTTTTGTGTGTGTGTGGAGACGGAGTTTTGCTCTTATTGCCCAGGCTGGAGTACAATGGAGCGATCCCAACTTCTGCCTCTAGGGTTCAAGCAATTCTCCTGCCTCAGCCTCCTTAGTAACTTGGATTACAGGCGCCTGCCACCACGCTGGCTAATTTTTTCTATTTTTAGTAAAGATGGGGTTTCACCACGTTGGCCAGGTTGGTCTTGAACTCCTGGCCTCAGGTGATCCACCCACCTTGGCCTCCCAAAGTGCAGGAATTACAGACATGAGCCACCACGCCTGGCTTAATTCATATCTTAAAATGTGACTTGTGACAAAAAAATATAGAAAAATCCTCCCTTTTCATATTTGGAACTGAATTCAAAGTAAGGAGTATCTCAACGGAATCTCTTATTGATGTCCTCAAAATTAAGCTTCATGGTCAAAGAGTTTCTCAAAAATGAAATTTCTTCCAATCATGAAAATAGCTCATTGTAGTAGAAGGACCCCGGACTAGAAATTTGGTGGCCTGTATTCTGGTCCTTGATGTTGTAGCAGGAAGTGCAACTGTAGGCAAGCCAGTCTGTAAAATGACAGGGCTGGATTAGGCCCCTTCTACCTCAGTATTTTATGATTTGTTTATGGAATTGTGGTTTTCACATACACTCTTAATTGATCTGTTTGCCGTATAATGAGGTGCACCTAGTAAGTTGTGCACCAAGAATCTTTAAGCCAGGACTTGTAATAATATAATGTCCACAATAAAGGACTGTTTAAAAAATGTAACACATGCAAGAAATAATATGCTGCCATGACCAAGAATATGGATGCTCTCCATATAGAGATACGGGGTAATCTTCGTCGGTTAGGTTCGAAATAATGAAGAGTGCAGAAGAGTAGACTAAGTGTGTGCACGGAACACCTGCCATTTGTCCTTCCACAGCCATTCTTCATCCTCCTGTAGAATGCTCTGGGGCCGGGAAGCTTGGCTGCCTTAGCAGGCCCCTGCCCTCTGGTTCCAGCTGGAGTCAGCCAGTGGGAGCACGAGCAGGGGTCGGAGGGAGGGAGGAGAGTGGCTGTAACCCTTAACCGCAGGCCGCCTTCCTATACACTGTCCTCTCCACTCACCTCTCTTTGCCACACAGTTCTTATAACTGCTTCCTCCCATGGCCCCTTCCTCCCATGGCCCCTTCTTCCCTTGGCCTAGGGGTGGGTACAGCATCCTGCTGTTCCTAGCCCCAAAGTAGTGCACTTTACCTTGTGGTTTTTCTATACTTGCCTTAGTTAAACTGCCTTCAAATTACCAAATTTGAGAGTGTCATCCCTTTCCTGCTGGAACACTAACTGATACAATAGGCTCTATCTTCGGGAGAGAGAGAAAAATATATATATATAGAAACACATAATTGCCTTTTTTTGTGTGTGAATGCATAACAAAACTCTGAAAGATACATGAGAAACTAATGAAAGCAGTTATCTGGGCTGGGGGAGGGATCAATGAAAACTGGGCCCAAGAAGCAGGGACAAGGAGGGGGAATCTCCACAGTATTACCTTTCTATGATATTTCTTTTTATGCCGTGTAAATACATTACCTACTCTGTGAATTAATTTTTTTTTTTTAATGAGGGCTCATGTACTTACTCAGTGTCTTTAAACATTGCACCTTTGTTTCAGGAGTGACAGCGAGGATTCACATTTGGGTTATTTCAAGATGAGCTTCCTACTGCCCAAGCTGACTAGCAAAAAGGAAGTAGACCAGGCGATAAAAAGTACTGCTGAGAAGGTGTTGGTTCTCAGGTTTGGGAGAGATGAAGATCCTGTCTGTCTGCAGCTAGATGATATTGTAAGTGAATGTCTAAATAAGTGGTTTTTATTCATAATCTACATATTCCCACTTCAGCATCTGCGTAGGATATGAAAGGGAGTAGTCAGCTGTTCATTTGTTAGTTCACTAAGAGCTGATCGTGTGCCTGCCCTGAGCCGAACCCCCACATCTGTGTGTGCTGTATCTGCCTTGGATGTCCTTACCCATAGAAGCTGTCAGGGCTGTTTCACCAGCAAGGCAATGGAAGAGCAGAAAACTATTAACAAGCATCTGTGAACATTAGCTTTTCGGTGCTCACAACAGTAGGATACTAGTAGCCCCATTTCCCAGTAGGAGAAAAAAATGCCGGAACGGTCGGATAACTTCTCACAGGCACTGATCCATTGAATTCCAGAGCCAGGATTTGAACTCAGTTTTCTGTAGCTGCAAATACACTTTTCTGGTGTGCTGACTCCAGTATGTACCTGATGATACTCTGGTTCACAGCACGTCTTCACACTCTGAGTAGAAAGGAGGAGGAAGGTGGGACAGCATGGAGTATTCTTGTCTGTTCATTGCGTAGAGAGACTTAACCCAGAGCTACGACCTCTTCCCGCCATTCCCATCCCGTGTAGTAGCTGAGCATATGAATCCTCTTTTCTGTGGTTACAATGAGGGTCTGATGTGTTAGCCTGGGGAGAAAAGGACCAGAGGATTCCACCGTCAGCTGTAGGGAGGAGGAAATACCACAGTAGTGTAGACTCTGAAGCCATGCTACCGAAGTTCAAATCCCAGCCCTACTGCTCAGGAGCTGTGTGACCTGGGGCAAATTATTTTCCCTCCCTGTGTAGCAGTTTCCTTATCTATAAAATGAGGACTCTAATAGACATACCTCATAAGAATGTTGTAAGGATTAAATGAGTTAACAAATGTTAAGAACTTAGGACAGTTACCACATGGTAGTGTCATCCAAGTGTCTGCTACTAATGATCACGATTATCATTTCTGGGAGGATTGGGAGGAAGGAGAGTTTAGGGAATTTCAGTATCCACATTACATATTTCTAAGTTGAATGAGCATGGATTACTTTTATAAAACATTCAAATAAAACAAAGAAAGAAATAGATTCACACGGTTTTCCTCAAGGTCCCCTCCTAACCCAGTCTGCAGTGACTGAGACTCTGGAGGATGAGGTTACGTCGTGTCTAATGTGGGAGCAACATGAGCTGCTTTGTCGGCCCAGGAGTTTTTTCAAACAGAATACTCTGTTGTAGTCACAAGTTTCACAGAAGAAACATTACCTGCCTCTCATATTGTAACCTTTGTCTCTCCCATTATTTGCAGCTTTCTAAGACCTCTTCTGACTTAACTAAAATGGCTACTATATACCTGGTAGATGTGGACCAAACTCCAGTTTATACACAGTATTTTGACATCAGTTATATTCCATCTACTGTCTTTTTCTTCAATGGGCAGCATATGAAAGTGGATTATGGGTAAGTGTCATTGATATGAAGGTATTGCCACCTTGAAAGTTTCCTTTGGTAAGCAGTTTGAGTAGTGTGCCTACATGCATATGATATTGGCTCTGTGAGTCTTATATCAGTACTGTTGCCTCAGTTGATGCATGCTCGAATTTTTTATGCAAAACCTTGCTACAAACTGAGTGTTTCAGGTATGATTGTCAAATTTTATGTTTTTAATTTAAGAAATAATGCATACAAATGGTTTGTCAAATTTTAATTTCCAATCTAAGTGTGAAAAAATAGTACAGTTTGCAAAGCACTAACCATCCTTCAGTCTATAAAATATAAAATAGCTATATTAGCTAAAGAAAGAACTCTTAACGTTTTCCCAGGAATTTCATTTGAAACAAAATATGTAGTTGTTCTTAAGCTTTTGGACTGGTAAGTGGCATTTACAAAAGAAGCATTCCTTCCAGCAGACTAAAATGTACTTCTCTCTTACAAAGTTTCCTGCTTTTCACCACTCAGAGAATTTTAAATCATTCTTCAGCAAAGCCTATCAAGAATAAGTAACATGAAGTCTTCTTTAATGCCTTCCACTTTATCCAATTACCACCTAATACTTCATACTTGTGGTTGGATGGATCCATGATTCTGACCATTTCTTACTGTGGGTGAGGAGTTCACTTGTCTAGATCTGAGTACCCATTTTGTCTTTATTTGAAAGTGTGTGGAATATTATCTGTTTTAAAGTGTCTTACGCTGGGCACAGTGGATCATGTCTGTAATCCTAGCACTTTTGGAGGCTGAGGCAGGTGGGATCATTTGAGGTCAGGAGTTCAAAACCAGCCTGGCCAACATAGTGAAACCTCATCTCTACTAAAAATACAAAAATTAGCTGGGCATGATGGTGGGAGCCTGTAATCCCAGCTACTCAGGAAGCTGAGGCAGGAGAATCACTTGAGCCCGGAAGGTAGAAGTTGAAGTGAGCAGAGATCACATCACTACATTCCAGCCTGGGTGATGGAGCAAGACTCCATCTCAAAAAAACAAAAAGCAAAAAACAAACAAACAAAAAAAAACAGTGTTTTAAAGCTGTTTATTCTACTGGAACACATTTGCTGTAAGTATTAATTTGGCACAACTTTTAACAGGGCCAGTTCAACATTATGTATCAAACCCTTAAAAGTGTTTAAACTTTTTAAACCAGTAATGACACTTCCAGGATTTTAATATGATGTTGTATATGCATATTTAATGACTGAAAGAAATATATGTTAGCTGGAAAAAAGCACATTACCAAATAATTTGTATGACATAATTCCCAATGTTGGGAAAAAAGAAATGTACATAAGCAGCACATACACACACACAGACACACACACGATAGGACGGATATACACTGAAAAATGTCCTCTGGCCTCATCGGCGATTTTATTTCTTTCTTTAAAATTTTTACAGTAACATACCTGGTGTTTGAGATACTTTTCTAAAAAAACAACATTTTTAATACCTACAACTCAAAAGTGTAAGTGACTACATCTTAAAGACCGTGACTAGTGAATGGGCTTTGCGTAGTGCCCAGGCAAAAACAAGAACAGCGAACCAAGAAACAATGCGCACTCCAGCACTTGGTGAATTCTACTTATGATTTGAGAAGTGGTAAAAGCAGATTTGGGGATTAAAATAGATTTGAAGCTGCATCTTTTCGCATGACAGAGCTTTCATTCTAGTGGCCCACTGCACTGGGTTTAGTCATTTACTAAATGGAAAAAAATGGTTGAAAAATTAATGTTGGGCTTTGTGTCTGAAATCTCATTGACAAGAAGAAAATAACAAAGCTATTGTTCATTCGTTTATCCTGAAAGTCTTCAACAAGTGATGATTCAGAGTTCTTAGAGCAGTTGTTTCTCTTCTATGCTGTGTAGCTCTCCAGATCACACTAAGTTTGTGGGAAGTTTCAAAACCAAACAAGACTTCATAGATTTGATTGAAGTAATCTATCGAGGAGCAATGAGGGGGAAGCTTATTGTCCAAAGTCCTATTGATCCCAAGAATATTCCCAAATATGACCTTCTCTATCAAGACATTTAGCACAGTAACTGCTGTCAGAGATGAAGAAAAAGGCACATCTTGACACGGTACCTGAATCCAGCCATGCTGTTTTTCTGGAGTCCTTTGGAAACATACCCAGTGTCCCAGAGGAGAAGAGGTTTGACTTGCGTGTAGAAAACTCGGCCCCTGAGCGAAGACCCCACTGGTTCTCTGATGACCTGGGCTGCCTGTCTACACCCTGCGAGCCTCAGAGCAGCCAAGTCAATGGTGTTCATTTTCTCCCACGGTGATTTTTTCACTTCTCTTTATAATGTTTTTCTTTATCCCTTTAATACAGAATCCTTCCAGACATTGGCTAGTACAATTTGATTGAACCATCTTCATTTGATACACAAGTGAACTGGAAAGTCAATTTCCATGGAAGCAAAAATACTTACCTTCTACCCTAGATAGGTGTGTGCATGCACACTACACACGCACGCGCGCGCTCACAGACACACCTTCACCCGTTCCTCCACTCATACATCTCTCATGCTTTCCCATCTCCAGTTCTTATTATCGTAGTTTCTCATCAAATAATTAATGGAGCAGACAAGTTTGTTTTATTTTGGAGCCTTTTTGGCTCTGGCTTTTCAACGTTGTCCTGGTTGGCTCCTTTAATTATGTTTTATGTTATAAAACTGAATATGAAAACAGAATTGGAACCTTCACCCTCCTCCACTCTGCTGAGGTAAAACTGAATTAGCCACCCTTAGCAGGAGCAGATTTTACCCAAAAACTGCTGCCTCTTCCTGAGGCAGAAAATTTTATTACTAGGGCTCTAAACTAAAAGAGGTGTCAGAAGTGTTAGAATGAAATGTCACCTGTATGGGATTTGCCTGTTTTAATAACTTTGTGGAGAATTCTTGCTCTCCGGGGGCACCTGACACAACCATGGGCAAGTTACCACTCCTCTCAAAACCTCATGGTGGTTATTGAAACTGACTCATTAGAAGGAGAGGGTGGGCGCAGAGCTGGAGGGCCACAGGTGAGGCAGCTTGTGATCTGCTTAGCAGCCGCTGACGACCTCACCAAGAGAAGCCCAGTCCCGTTCAGGGCAGCACTGTCACTGCAAGTCCAGCCCCGTTTACCAGGGGCTCCATTCCACACCTTTCTGCGTGGAGGGGTGCCATGAGCTTGCTTCTAGCTCCTGAGGCAGAGGGGGAAGACTGCTGGGCACTGCTTGTGTCCCTACTGATGAAAGGAGGGAGTGCCTCCAGGAATAAGACACAACAAAAAGAGGGAAGGAGCCCACCACCTCTGTCCTCTCCCATCCTACACTTCCTGCCACTGGTTTAATCCTGATGCATGGAGCTACAATAGCCATCCTAGGCCCACGAGGTGCGCAGCGTCGGGTAAACATCGATATGCTAAGAACGAAAAGAGCCCCGATCCCTGATATTATTGAGCTACTTCTTGAACTCTGGAACTGCCTCCCTCCAGACTTCTGTGAAAGAATAAAATTTCTTTTTGCCTAAGTCACTGTTAGTCAGCTTTTCTGTTCTTCAGCCCAGATCACACAGTATTTGAGGTACAGTAAGTGCTCAGCCCGCCAGCCAAAACTCAGAACCTGCATGTGCAAAATTCAGGGGTCTTCACCCCGCTGAGGGCGTTCAGTCATCTTTCTCTCAAGTCCTAATTTGTATTTTTGATCCTATCTTAGTTGCTTTCCATTCCACAAGTACTAAGTGCCTGTTGTATGCCCCATCCTATGCTGAAAGCTAAGTAAGTACAGATGGCTCCTGGAGGGCAGAAAAGGTCCTGAGAGGAGGCAGTGCCTGCATCTGGAAGGAGAGTAGGAGGTGCTCATACAGGAAGGGGAAGGGAATTTCAGCAGAGGGCCCCCGAGGAAATAAAGCCCAGGGGCTGGAGATGGCCTGGCATCAGAGAGCAAAGCGGAGTTTGGTGTGGCTGAAGCCCATAGGCTGAAGATACGAGGTGCTGCTGGGGAGGAAGGCAGAGAAGAACACTAGAGCTTTTCTCTTACTGTTGTTCTACCAGAAGCCACTTAATACAATCAGACAGTTCTTTAACAAGGGAGTGGCTTCTTGTTACAGGAAACTTGGTGCTGAAGAGAACTACCAGAGGAAGAGATGTCAGTCACTGTGTTCTGAGAGGCATTTTTTTAAAAGAGTTTGACTGTTATTTTCCAGTTTCTGGCCATTATCTCTTTCACAGGTTCTAGAATATAGGTGTGTGTCATATTGGCCTACTAGCGCTAACCTGTTGAAGTTTATTGGTGAATCTGCAGGGTGCCTGTGAGGAGAGCTTTACAGAGATGGCCAGACCCTGCTGAGAGAGAGAGTGACATGAGTGTCGTTTTATACCCTGAAAAGAAGGACCCATATTTTGGCCTGAAAAGAAAGTGCATTGGTGATTGGTCAGGGTATTGAAAGCTTGTAGCAAGAGAAAGTTCTCTTAGAACAGCTTCTGTTTATCAGAGTTCAGAACCTTTCTTCTGGGAGACCCTTCATAGCATGACCTGCCATCAGAAGAGGAGGCTCAGACAGCCTGCATTTGATTCCTGGTGAAGGGTGGGTTTGTTCCAAGTAGGAAAAGCAGCTTCTACTGAGGCAGGGACTCTACTTCCCCACTCTTTACAGAGTCCCCGAAGGTTATTGCTGATAGGGACATTAGCCATCGCCTGGCTCAAGTCCTTCATGGAAGAGACCAGGAACTGATGGCCTGGAAGCCTAAATTCCTTAGCCAATATGTGGGCCAAGCTGTGATTTGGACCCAGCAAGTCCAGAAATCCTGCCTTTACATTCAACGTCTTTTGTTTTCTGGAGTGCTGGTAGATTAGATCACAAACTCTGAAGTACTGTCTGTGTCAAAGCACTTTTTCCCATCGTATTTTGAGTTAGCCTCTTCCTCACCAGGCCCACACCCTTTCTCCTTATTACCTTTGAAGAAGCAACAGGATGCAGTGAAAAGAGCTCTGAGTTTGTAGCAAACAGACCTGGGTTCAAAGTTCAGCTTCACTGTTTCATAGCTGTGTAACCTTGAGCAAATCACTTACCTCCTCTGAGTCTCTGTTTCCTTGTCTGTAAAACAAGGACAACAGTTGACTTTCTGGGACCTAGCATCCAACAGGCACTGAATCAGTGAGCATGTGGGTTTGGGGTATTTTCTGCCATACTCCCCGTAGACTCTACCTTTTCGCTACCCTGGACCATCAAGGAGAGAATAAAAAATTCTCAGGACTGAGCACAAGACAGAAATGAGTCAAAAGAAAGCTCTTTATTGACTGACTCAGCAACACAGGGCTGGCACCCATCAGCTTCAAACCATGTCTTATCCCGTCCACTCCCATCCACTTTGCCCTCCTCCAAGCTGAAATCATGCTTTCAGGCAAAGGCTTCCAGCCAGGCTTGCATTAGTTCTCAGCTATGGTTTTCTGAACCCAGTCCTGGATGGAAATCGCCTTCACGTACACACCGTACTCAGCCACGCTACAGCTCTTATCAAAGCTTAAGATCCCAGCAGCATACCACGTGTCCTCCTCCAGGTCGTGAACGGCAAAGGCACTGCCTGCATCACCATAGCAGGTGTCTTCCTGGTACTTGGACATGCCAGCACAGAAGGTGTGTTCGTTCAGTATAGGCTGCACCCCGACGGGACTCTTTGGTGTCTTCTTTTCAGGGACTGTGCTGCCTTCATAGTGCCGTACGCATCGGTCTTGGTCAGCCACAGGCAGCATGACATACTTCAGATGATCAGTAAATTTAAAGTTGGCATTTCGCCCCCAACCAGATACATAACCCACACGCCCTACTTCTACATAATCCTTTGAAGGTAGGCAGATGGGCATCACTCTTTCATTAACAGGCACCTTCTGTTTGAGTTTGATGAGCCCAATGTCTACCTGGGAGTAGTTAGGGTGTAGAACCACCTTCTCAATCTCTACAAGCTGATTTTTCCCCACATAGAGTGTTAAAGTAGGGGCAATGTCTTTCGCTGTTGCATTTTCTGAATGGTTCAGGAAGAGATTTTTAGCCGTGGTCAGCAGCCATTGTTCATTGATCAGCGTGGCCCCTGTGGTGAGATTATGGCGGGAGACCATCTTAGCCTGCCAGGGAAAGCTGCCTTTGGCATCCAGGTGTCCACCCAGGATCCGCTGCACCGGGTTTGCTGGATTCTTGGGCTTCCCACATACTGTCAAGAAGAGCAAGACACTCGTGAGTGGAAACGTGCAAGAGCCTCCCCATCTGAGAAAGAGGGGTGAAGCCATTGGCAGCTGTCACTGCTGCATAAACTAGAAAGTTTAAATTCTTTGCCCTTACGACCTGCTCATCTCATTTCCAATAGCTGCAGTTTTAAAATAATTGTTTTTTTTTTAGTTGTTTGCATTACAAAAAGCTCCATTTCCCGCCTTTCTAACAAAGGAAATGAGAAATACTGAGATTTTAGAGCCCTGGCTGATGAACTGTATTATATTTAAACAATTATCCCAACAAAGGAATTTCTCCCATTCCCTGAAGTTCATTGAAAGGGCTAGGAGCTACAATAATTCATTCTCTCTGAAGAAAGAAGAATCCAGAGCAGCACTGCCTGGAGCTCAGATTTTGTAGATGGTGCAGTTCCGCACCACTAAGAGCAGGGGAGGCTGGGCGGATGCCACCGGTTCTGAGAGGGAAAGGAGAGAGCAACAGCTCTTCCTAATAACCAGAAGCAGGAGTCCCAGCCCACGTCCAGCCTCCTGCTAGGCTTCCAGGGATTAAGATTTCATGTCATCCCTTGACTTGTTCTCTCTGGAGCTTGCTTCTCCTTAGACCCAGGGCTTTCTAGCAGGCTCTTTGTATGCACAGGCTCTCCTGATCTGTGGGCATTGTAGATAGTGGATTCAGCCAATGCCCTTCAGGCCCAGATGAACAAGACCCTTAGACCCTTGGTGACCCTTAGGGAGTCATCACCTGCCTGAGTCTCTCTCCCTGGCCAGTTACGGTTCTCCCACATTCCTCCTCTGGGCTCTTGTGTGCTCAAGGGAAGCTGCATTGGAAGGCTGTGCCTCTATGACATGCCCACCCGGATGCCTGCCTGGGCTCTTACGTACTCAGCACCCACCTGCCTCACATTCAGGAAGTTTATCTCCAACAACCTTATTTGTCCACTGCTTCTCATTGTTTAAGCTGTACACTCCTGAAACAAAAGGAAGAAATGAGCCAAAAGAGAAGTCAAGTCTGGACCCAGCGCAGAGTGAGAAGGCATTTAAGCAGAAGAATTAAAAAGAAGAGTTGGGAGGGAGAGCAGATAGAAAGGGGAAAAGGAGGGAGAATATAAGGAGGAGGAAGGGAAGGAATGCTGTGCTAGAAGCCAAGTGCCTTGATGCCGGTTATGCCCAGAAGAACAGACTGGTCATGGGGGACACAGCCAGGCAGTATAGGGAGGGCTCAGGGTTCAAATCCTGACTCTGCCTGTTACAGGCTGCCTGAATTTGAGCCAGACACTCAACCTGTCTGTGCCTCAGTTTCCTTATTGGCAAAGTTGGGATAATCTCCATTCAGGGGGATATTATGAGGACTAAGTGAGCAAGTAAGTGTAAAGCACTTAGAGCATTGCCGGGAATGCAAGACTCACTAGGTGAGGGGGACCTGTCATTATCAGCGTTCCTTCTTTTCCCACATCTCCTGCTGGAGATGTGAATCTGACTCTGAGATAGGTAGGCTGCATGGCATTGCCTCCCCTTAACAAAAGAGAAAACTTGAGGCTGACAAAGGTTAGTCTGCCCAAAGGGCCACAGCTGCTGGTGACAAAATGCTTCTTAGAATCTAAATCTCCTGGCTCCAAGGAGAACACATGAAATGTCTGGCCATTCACCCCAGCACCACCCCTCATGGAAATATTGGAGCAGGGGTTGTGTGTAGGGCAGTGAGGTAGTTGTCCAGGTCTTACCATCTCCCTCTGTGCGCAGTCTATAGTATTTCTTACACTGGTAGCGAACCAAGTGCTCCACATAGCCATTTGCAATCTCAGGGGGCTTTGGGCAGCCGTCATCTGCAAAGAAAGACAAGCTAGAGAGTTTACTCTTTGGAAATTATTCCCAGAAACCCATGAAAAGTCAGATGAGAGGACGCTGCTCTGCACATCAGTCTCCTTCCACCCCAAATAGAAGCCAGTGGAAGGGCAACCTCCCTCATTTCTGGCAGGATCCCCAATGTTCTTCAAGGTCCTGAAAGCCCAGAGGTCGGGATAAGAAGGGGGCACTGGGTGTTCTTGGAGAGAGAGTGCAGACCCGAGAGGGTCAGAGTGGGATGCGGCGCCAGGGATGATGCTCCTACCCAGCTCAAAGACTGACCTGCGATATCCGTGACATCGTTGCCTGAGTCCACTGCAAAAAGCTGTCCCCAGAGCAGGAGGGCAATGACAGCTCCCAGGGCACTGCAGAGAGAAGACAAGAAGGAGTGGAAAGCTGGTCTCCCTGCTTCACAGCACATGCATGCATCCAAACACACAGACATGCACACATGCATGCACACACACTCCTCCCACTAAGCAGCCAGAAAAGAAAAGAAAATATATGGAAGTGCTAGGACCAAGAAGTTGCCCCTCCCCTGCACATACACAGTTTAGCAGCTTCTGAGCTACTAAGCTTCCAGCAAGCTTAGAAGTCCTGCCGGAAATTCTGCAGAGAGAAATAGGAAGAAGCATAGGTTGGGGTCCACGGGCTCAGTTTCTGGCCACATTCAGGAAAGTACACTGGCAGTAATACAGGAGCCCTCCAGGAAAGAGAAACCTCCCTCAGGCACCTGGAAGATACTGCTAATAAAATGTAGATAACTCAAAGATGGGAACACAGGGCTTATTATGCCATTCTCTCTACTTGAAATTTTCCATAATAAAAGGCTCCTTAAATATATAATTTTAAATATGTGGTTATTTCTAGTATTTTATGACAATTCACCTTTAGGAAATATATCTCAAACCCCAAAATGCCAGAAGGTCACCTGGAAGAGAACTGGTGTCTGAAAGCAGGACTGTGGCCATGGGCATTGACGCACAGGTGCCACCTGCCAGTTCACCGTCCCACTAACAGACGCCGGCCATTCAGGCACTACTTGCTACTATTAAAATAGTTTCTAGGCTGGGCGCGGTGGCTCACACCTGTAATCCCGGCACTTTGGGAGGCCAAGGTGGGCAGATTACGAGGTCCAGAGATCAAAACCATCCTTGTCAACATGGTGAAAGCCCGTCTCTACTAAAAGTACAAAAATTATCTGGGAGTGGTGGCACACACCTGTAGTCCCAGCTACTTGGGAGGCTGAGACAGAAGAATCACTTGAACCCGAGAGGCAGAGTTTGCAGTGACTAAGATCGCATCACTGCACTCCAGCCTGGCCACAAAACAAGACTTTGTCTCAAAAAAAAAAGTTTCTAGTGTTTTTATTTCAACATTTCAAAAGTCTTTTTGTTTTTATAAGATCTGAGTGCCTTAATGAGATGTATCCCAGGTACTAGTCAGTTAATTGTATCACTCAAATATGTTACTATTAGTCTTCTTATACATCTTTAAAGAGGAAAATATCTGCTAGTAAATATATTCAAAATGCCAGGAAGCCTACTACCGGAGCTGATGACCTCTCTTACAAAGAGAAAAACGTAACCTCAAGGAAAAAGACACTTCTGAGAGTAAAAACAGCACTGTCTTCTTTGGATGCAGAAAAGGAGAAGATTTAACCCATGAAGCCCTTTAGTTCACTATAATTATCCCGTTTACCCTGCTTTTTATTCTATTTGTGCATCTCTACTGACGTACGCAAAGATTGAAATAAAGAGCCAGAGGGAAGGCAGGAGAGAAAGCTGTGACCCACCTCATCTTGGTTGGTCTTGCCTCTGGAAGAGCAGTGTTGTGGGGCATCTGCTGGTCTTTTTATGCCGCCACTAGCTCGCTTCTCCCCCTCTCTATTTCGTAATTCCTGTGTCTACATGACTTTGGCCTTGATAAGGTCACTCTCTGTTCCAGTAACCACAAACAGTACCTGTGTGAAGAGCTGAGCTCTTGCTTCACACTTGATTTTCCTGTGGTGTTCTCTTACCCCAGAGAAACCTGGCAACTTCGTGACCCACGAGCCTGCCAAAGTATTTCCCGAAATCAGCGACTGGGCAGGACAGGGCATGGGAGGAACCATCAATCTGTCTCTATCTGGGAGGATTTTCACACTGCAGAAGGCCTTACTTCGAGTTGTTTCAAACCCATTGTAGACATTTCTGCAGCGTAGCTTAGATGGGGCTCTAAAGAAAGCACTTCCTTGTCACAATAATTTTCTTCACCTTGTGTGTGGACATCTCCAGGTTGCTTAAAAGCTCTCCAGCCTGAAATCAGTACATGTGTTTATTGTGTCTTCTCTGATTGCTGTTTGCAAGAAATCACACAACTAATAAAAGCTATAGTGTAGACCGACACAGACCATGCTCAATGACAGTGGTTCTCATGTTTTTATAGTCTGGTGATTAGCCTAAATCGGCAGATGAGAAAAAAGCATATGTCTCAGCCAGATGTCTTCACCTGTGTGCATCCCAGGTACTAGTCAATTGAAATTTAGTAGCAACTCAATACAAGATTGATTTATTAATTAAAAAGGATTAGGCCGGGCGCGGTGGCTCACACCTGTAATCCTAGCACTTCGGAAGGCCGAGGTGGGTGGATTATGAGGTCAAGAGATCGAGACCATGCTGGCTAACATGTGAAACCCCATCTCTACTAAAAATACAAAAAAATTAGCTGGGTGTGGTGGCATGCACCTCTAATCCAAGCTACTCAGGAGGCTGAGGGAAGAGAATTACTTGAACCCAGGAGGCGAAGATTGCAGCGAGCCAAGATAGCGCCACTGCATGCCAGCCTGGGTGACAGAGTAAGACTCTGTCTCAAAAAAATAATAAAATTTTTTAAAGGGGTTAGTGGTTCTTAAAGTGTACAAAAGAATTACTTTTGGGGCCAGGTACAGTGGCTTATGTCTGTAATCCCAGCACTTTGGGAGGCTGAGATGTATGGATCACCTGAGGTCAGGAGTTCTAGACCAGCCTGGCCAACATGGTGAAACCTCGTCTCTACGGAAAAAAAAAAAAAAAAAAAAGAATTACTTTTGGATAATCATGGTGACACTGATATAATAGGAAAGCAGCTAGAAATGAGACAAATGCCCATAAATAGGAGGATGGTTCAACAATGCGTGGTCTGTTGACATGATGGAATATTACACAGCATGAAAATGAATAAACCTGCAAGAACATGGATAGTCTTACAAATGTAATTTTTGAAAGAAAACCACAAATTTCAGAAAATTACCTTCAGTATGATAGCAATCTTCTAGAGATCAAAATGAAGTAAAACTTGGCAATGGATTTTTAGATATGACCCCAGAATCACAAGGAATCAAATAAAAATTAGATAAATTGGGCATTATCATAATGAATGTTTGTGCATCCAAAGGCAGTTAAGAAAGTGAAGACAATTACAGAACGGGAGAAAATATTTGCAACTTATATATCTGATAAAGGGTTAATATCCAGAGCATATAAAGGACTCCTACAACAACAGAAGGACAAACAACTCAATTAAAGCATGAGCAGAGGATCTGAATAGACATTTTCTCCAGAAAATATACATAAAGTGCCAAAAAGCACATAAAAAGATACTCAAGGCCTGGCAGTGGCTCACACCTGTAATTCCAGCACTTTGGGTCCAGGAGTTCAAGAACAGCCTACTAAAAATACAAAAATTAGCTGGGCATGGTGGCATGCACCTATGGTTTCAGCTACTACTCGGGAGGCTGAGACAGGACAATTGCTTGAACCTGGGAGGCGGAGGTTGCAGTGAGCTGAGATCACAATCGCTGCACTCCAGCCTGGGTAACAGAGCCAGACTCCATCTCAAAAAAAAAAAAAAAAAAGACGCTGAACACTAATTGGAAAATGTCAATAGGGAAATGCAAATCAAAACCACAATGAAACACCACTTCACACCTACTAGGATGGCCACAAGTGAGTGTGTTTGTGTGTGTGTAACAAATGTTGGTAAAGATGTGGAAAAGTGAGAACCCTGGTACATTACCTTGCTAGTAAGAATGTAAAACGGTGCAGCTGCTATAGAAAACAGTTTTATGGTTCCTCAAAAAGCTGAGTATTGAATTGCTATGTGACCGAGCAATTCCACTTCAAGGTATACACCCAAAAGAATGAAAATCAGAGACTCAGAGACATGTGCACCAATGTTCATAGCAGCATTTTCACGGTGACCAAAAGGTGGAAGCCATCCAAGCTTCCATCTACAGATGAATGGACAAATGCATAAATGGAATGCTATTCACTATAAAAAGGAATAACATTGATGCATGCTACAACATGAATAAACCTTGAAAACATACTAAGTGAAAGAAGCCAGACACAAAAGGGACAACATATTATATGATTCCACTTAAGTATCTAGAATAGGCAAATGCATAGAAACAAAAAGTAGATTGGACTTTGCCAGGGGCCGGGAGAAGCAAGAAATGGGAAGTGCTTGCTTAATAGGTACAGAGTTCCTGTTTGGGGCAATGATAAAATTTTGGAAACTCGCAATGGTGATGGTTGCACAACGCTGCTGATGTAATAAATGCCGCCAAATTGTACACTTCAGAATGGTTACAATCAGAAATTTTATGTTATCAATATTTTAGCATGGTAAAAAATTCAAGAAGTAAGTAAATAAACTTCTTTTTCTTGGAGCGAAAAAAAAAAAAAAAAAAGGAAAGAAACAAGCAAGACTCAGCAGTATGTTGCTCAGGCATAGATACCAAAGAGACAAAACTGTACTTTTAAGTCTTTTAATGGAATGGAAATCCCAAAATGAAATGTTACATCCCAAGAGGAGGTAGGAGGAAGGCATAAGAGAAAGACACTTAGGGAAATATAAATAAGTTGTTAACGACCCAGGTTTTAGGCTGGGTAGTAAGTTCATTAATGTACATTATATTATTGTGCTTTATTTTAAAAAGTATATATATATATGCTCACATATATATGTCACATATAATGTTTTATAAGTATCAAATTTTTGAAAATATGAAGGAGGAAGGAATCACCCAGAGGACATAGTGGCCCCTTTTCCACGAATTTGATCCAATAGGTCTGCTTGGGGATGCGAGAATCTACATTTCAAATGTCCATAACTTCTCCCGACCCCTGCAGGTACGAGACAGTAGCCTGCAGCTCTTCACTCATAAGCAGGAGCCGATTTCTCCACCCCTGGAATCTGGGTTTGGCTCTGTGGCTATGTTGAAATAGTAGCAAATATAACAAGGATAGCCTTGAAATGTGCTTGTGAATTGGGGTTTGCCTGCTTTTCCAGCACCTGGAATCTGGGGGCTGCCCTATGAATGAGCCAAGTTATTCCTCCATTGCTGGAGAATGAAAGATCCCCATAGAGCAGAACCCCAAAATCCCAGCTGACAGGCAGCCCTGAATTCCCAGAAGCCCTCCACAGAGGCATGAGCAAGTCCCTGCCAAGATTAGCTGAAACTGGTCCTGACCAAAACCACCTCCAGCTAAGCCCAGCCTACATTGCTGACCCACAGAATCATAAGCTCAATAAAACATGGCTGTTCTAAGCCACTAAGCTCGGGAAAGACTCATTAGGTAGCAAATGTTAACCAGTAGAACCGGCCTATGGAATGATGGAAATGGAGCTGCTCCAGCTGAATCTGAGGTGAAGGTGTTAGAATTCTGCTCCCCAGGTCCCTGGGTTCCTGCTGTGCTCTGTCACAGCTTGTCTTTACTTGTGCTTTGCCACCCAGTTTCCTTCAAAGGCCAGAAGGAGGGAGCTACGCCCTACATTTTCCAAAGAGAACACGTGCTGTAGACTGTGAAGGATTCCACTACGCCTGGAACCCCTCCCTCCTTTGACACCCTTGTGCCCTCCTCCCTGACCACCTCATCCAGTCCATCACCCGTCCCCACAGAAACTGTCAAGCCTCAGCCTCTCACAGTCCTCTGTCTGGAGTCTTGCACATGTCACAGCCCCAGGCTTCTTGTTTCTTCTCTGTCCAGTTGCTGCTACTTTTCCAGAGGGAAGAGATGGCCTCTATTTCTGCGGCTCTGTGGATCCTCAGGGAAGCAGGGAGAGCGCTGGTCCTGTGAAATGGAGGGAGAGACTTCCTCCTCGGACTGCAGCTGGTGCCCTCCTAGGGTGTCTAAAGTGAAACATTTCTCACCACTGCTGTAGAACAATTGTTTATTCACCAGGTGCTTGAAAATTCACATTCTTCCTCTGAACATACCCTTAACTCTCCTTAACTCTGTTACTCTGACCCCTTGTCTTGGCCAACAGGGGAGCATTCGCACACAGCCTTCCTGCCCTGGGTGTCTTTCATTAACTTGAGGAGAAACAGGATCCAGCCCAAAAGGCTTCTCTCTTTCAATGGAAAAGTCAAGGTGTGAGCTAGCAAGTCAGAAGACTCTGCCAAGGGAAATAGGAATATATTTTCTTGGGAGAATAGAAAGCAGGAAAGCCTGAAATATTAACAGGCAGGACAGCAGTTGACAGAGGAGCTTGAAGGGGAGAGTTTTGATTTTAGAAGCAAAAAATGATTTTTAAAAGTTCATTCTGCAGGCAGGCATAGTGGCTCACGCCTGTAATCCCAGTGCTTCGAGAGGCCAAGGCAGGTTGATTGCTTGAGCCCAGGAGTTGGAGACCATATGGAATAAATGGGCAACATGATGAAATTCAGTCTCTACAGAAAAATACAAGAAATTATCCAAGCATGGTAGCACACGCCTGTAGTCCCAGTGACTCTGGACGCTGAGGTGGGAGGATCGCTCGCACCTGGGAGTTGACGCTGTAGTGAGCTAAGATCATGCCACTGCACTTCAGCCTGGGTGACAGAGTGAGACCCTGTCTCACAAAAACAAAGAGCTCACTCTGCCATTACAGAAGTCTTGAAATTTTGTAAGCTACCAACAAATAAAAATAAGAAACAAGTCCTCCCATAATTTCGCCACCTCAAGACAACCAATAACCGCTGTTAACACTTTTGTGTTCCTTCCTTCCAGATTTTCTCTGTACATGCTTTTACACAGTTTTGATCACTCTTTGTATAGAATTTTTTGGTCCACTCTTTTCACCCAATGTTGTAGGCATTTTCTATGTTGCAGCAAACTCTTTAAAACATTTTAAATGCCATATTATACTCTTAATTTAAGGAGGAGGTATCACACGTACTTTAATTTTGGTGTTATGAATAGCTTCCATACACACAGGGAAGTGAGGTAGGGAGACCACGCTCATTTTACTCCATATGGATGTATAAATGATCCAGCATCATTTACTAAAAATGCCTAATCTTAAGTGTTCACCTCAATTAATCTTTATAGTATGAAATATTTCTAGCACCCCAGAAAACTGCTTTCGGTTCCTTTCAGTCCACACCCCACCCCTACCAAAGTAACCACTGTCCGGACTTCTATCAGGATCGAATAGTTTTGCCTGGTCCTGAACTTCATATAAATAGAATCAAATAGTAGGCATTCTTTGCCTCTGGCTTTTTTACAACATAATGTCTGTGAGAATCATCCAGGTTGTCACATTAGTTTCTTTTTTATTGCTAACAAGTATTCCATTGTGTGACTAAAGCACAACTGATTTATCCATTCTCCTGATGGAGATTTAAATTAATTCCATTTTGGGGCTCTTGTAAATCAAGCTGCTTTGAACATTCTTGCATATATCTTTTGGTGGTTACCTGCACTCAATTCTTTTGGATACGTACCTGGTTGTATCATAGGATAGCGTATGTCTAGCTATAATAGATTCTGCCAGTTTTCCAGTAAACACTCCTATCAGCAGTATATCAAAGTTCCAGTTGCTCTGCATCCTTGCCAATACTTTTCAAGTTTTGCCATTCTGCATATATGTAGTAAAATATAATAATGGAGGCCGGGTGCGGCAGCTCACGCCTGTAATCCTGGCACTTTGGGAGGCCAAGGTGGGTGGATCACCTGAGGTCAGAAGTTCGAGACCAGCCTGGCCAACATAGTGAAACCCTGTTTCTACTAAAAATACAAAAATTAGCCAGGTGTGGTGGCACAGGCCTGTAGTCCCAGCTACTCTGGAGGCGGAGGCGGGAGAATTGCTTGAATCCAGCGGGTGGAGGTTGCAGTGAACCAAGATCACATCACTGCACTCCAGCCCGGGCAAAAGAGCAAGATTCTGTCTCAAAAACTAATAACAATAATGGCTTTAATTTTGCATTTCCCCAATATCAAATGATGTAGAGCACTTTTTAGATTTGTGTTGGACCACTTAGATATCCTCTTTACAGAATGTCTTCTCCTTGTAGATTTGTTGTCTTTTTCCAAAATATTCTGCATACTAGTCTTTCTTTGGATAAATGTATTGTAAACATGTCTCCCATTTTGTGGCTTGCCTTTTAATCTTTTGATGAACAAAAGTACAGAAGTTCTTAATCTTAAATAAGTCCTAATTTAACAGTTTTTTAAATTTCATAGTTAGTGGTTTCTATCTTCTGACTAAGAAATCTCTGCCTACAAGGTTGCGACAATATTCTCCCATATTTTTTTTCTAAAAGTGTATTGTTTTACCTGTCAAATCTAGGTCTGTGATCCATTTGGAATTAATGTTGGTTTATGATATGAGAAAAAAAGTTCATTTTTTTCATATAGACATGCAATCAATCCAGTATTATTTGCTAAAATGACCATCCTTTGCCCCTGAATTGCAGTGCTATCTTTATTATAAATCAGGTGACTATATAGATGTTGGCCTCCTCCTGAATCTTCTGTTCTCTTCCATGAGTGTATTTGTCTAATCTGGAGTCATTGTCATATTGTCTTAATAATGTGTGAAAGGAAACTGTCTTAAATCCCCAGAATCACTAAGCTAAAGCGAAAGTTAAGCAGGGAACTGCCTAGGGCAAACCTGCCCCCCATTCTATTGGAAGTCACCCCTCTGCTCACTGAGATAAATTAGTATCCGATTGCCTCCTCTAGAGTCTAATCAGAACCTCAAAAGAATGCAGCCATTTGTCTCTTATCTACCTATGACTGGAAGCCCCTCTCTGCTTCGAGTTCTCCCTCCTTTCCAGACAAAACCAGTGTTCATCTGACATATGTTGATGTCTCATATCTCCCTAAAACGTATAAAACCAAACTGTGCTCTGACTGCCTTGGTCAGACCTCATGAGGTTGGGCACATGTCAGGACCCCCTGAGGTTATGTTGGGCATGCATCCTCAACCTTGGCAAAATAAGCTTTCTAAATTAACTGAGACCTGTCTCAAATTTGAGGTTTCACAAATGGGAACATTTTTTTGAGACACGGTCTCACTGTCCCCCAGACTGGAGTGCAAGGGCAAGATCTGCAGCTGCAGCCTCCTGGGCTCCAACAGTCCTCCTACCTCAGCCTCACAGGTAGCTGAGACTACAGATGCATGCCAGCACACACAGCCAATGTGTTGTTGTCAAGATGTGGTTCGCCATGTTGCCCAGGCTGGACTTGAACTCTTAGGCTCAAGTGATCTACCCACCTCAGCTTCCTAAACTGCTGGCATTAGAGGCATGAGCCTCCACACCTGGCCAATAACGGGAACTTTGTAGTAAATCTTGCTATCTGGTATTATAAGTGTTCCAACTTTATTCATGTTCTTTCAGAGTTTGTCTTGACTATTCTAGGTCTTTTCCATTTTATGTAAATTTTAAAATCGGCTTTCCAATTCTCACAAAATGTCCTGCTGGGATTTTTATTGGGATTACATTGAATCTCCAGATCACTCTGAGGAGAGTTGACATCGTAACTGTGTTGAGTCTTTCGAGCAATGAACATAGCATCTCTCTTCATTTATTTAGGCTGCCTTTAATTTTAATGCCTTGTTCATATTGATACAGACCTCTGGCACCTCTTTCATTAGATTTATTCTTAAGCATTTGATTTTTATGGTACTGTAAATGATATTTAATGTATTTAAGTAGTGTGGGAACAAATACCTGCGTAGCCATGAAGTGAGAACCCTGAGTATTCCCAGGAGTATACATGCCCTTTGAACAGAATGGAAAGTTGAGTGTTGAATTCAGAACAGCACATGTTGTTCAAAATCACAGTTTATCTTGATAAGAAAGTTAAACAAAGACATTGACATGATTACACCTATTTCTAGACTGTCTCCTTTTTTCACAGTCACCAGGACCAGGGGCTACAAGGTCCTGCTGTGCCTGGAGCATAGGCATTGCTTCCTGGTTGTATTTCCTTACTGTCAGCAAATCTCTTCTCCAAAACTGAGCCACTGGCAGACACAAATATGGATATTTTGTACCGTACACATTGACATTTTAAGCTTTTTAAAAGTTTTTCAAAAGTAGCGTCAACACTGATAGTTTGTAAATGAGGAACTTCCAAGATCCAGGTGGCTAAATCAAATACTATCCTCAGACCGGTTTCCTGTCAGCCAACCAAGGTGGGCAACCCACACAACCTGTCAAAACTTCCAAAGAAATACTGCCTTTTCCAGCATGAAACTGGGCAGGTATCAAAGGCATGAGGACATTAGTATGAGTGTAAAAACTGACTCTCTATTCAAAAGAATTCAGATTAACCTTCCTCAGTTTCTTCAACCTACATTTGTGGGACGGATTTGGGGAAACAGGTAGGACCACGTCGGTGTTTTTCATTCACCTTTATCTCTATATCCAGCAATGCCTGGCATACAACAGAGGCCTCGTCCAGTTGATTGAATCAATGGATGATAAACATAGCCTCTGCCTTCAAAGAGTTCAGAGTGGGGGCAGAAATCAAAACTGCAACATAAGTAAGTGCTACCTGTCTCATCAGCTTCTGTCTGCAGAAGATCCAGCCCTCAGAAGCATAAAAGCTGTCCACAGAACCAGCCCTGCAGGTACTTTAGGAGAAAAGCCAGTCAACTCCTAGTAACAACAGGTAACATTGGGAGGGTCCTATGTCCCAGGCACTGTACTGTGTGCTTTCTGTGTATTCACTCATTTAATTCTAAAACAGCTCATAAGCAGTAGGCCTTTTTATTATCTAACAACCCCATTTTTACAGTTGGGGCATAGAGAAGATATGGAACCTGCTCAAGGTAATACAGCTAGTAAAGAGAGCAGGCAAGATTCAAACCCAGGCCAAGTTCTTAACCACCCTGGGTGCTACCTCTCCCACACGATGAACTACACAGAATTTTCAAGACTCCCTCACACAGGCTGGGCACAGTGGCTCATGCTTGTAATCCCAGCACTTGGGAGTCCAAATTGGAGGATTGCTTGAGGCCAGGAGTTCAAGATGAGCCTGGGCAACATAGGGAGACCCATCTCTACAAATAAATAATAAAAAAAGAGCCAGGCGCCGTGACTCACACCTGTAATCCCAGCACTTTGGGAGGCTGAGACGGGCAGGTCACCTGAGGTCAGGCATTCGAGACCAGTCTGACCAACATGGAGAAACCCCGTCTCTACTAAAAACACAAAAAATTAGCCAGGCATGGTGGCACATGTCTGTAATCCTAGCTACTTGGGAGGCTGAGGCAGGAGAATCACTTGAACCTGGGAAGTGGAGTTTGCGGTGAGGCAACATCATGCCATTGCACTCTAGCCTGGGCAACAAGAGTGAAACTCCATCTCGAAAATAAATAAATAAATAAGAAATTAGCTAGGCAAGGTAGTATGTACATGTAGCTCCAGCTGCTCAGGGGACTGAGTGGAGAGGATGCTTGAGCCTGGGAGGTCAAGGCCGCAGTGAACTCTGATTGTGCCACTGCACTCCAGCATGGGCAACAGAGCAAGACTGTCTCAAAAATAACATAAAAAAGATCCACTCACATAATCAGCATTAAGGGCTCACCATTAGAGTCACTTTCAAGGGTCATTTGGGGACAGATCTTTCACTGGGGTAAGGCATTTAGACTTGGAAGGGATAATAAACTTGCTAGCTTAACCACATTAGCCAGGCTAAGGGTGTCAATTCTGTGTGGCTGTGGAAGCCCATTAAGAACCCTGTGTATCAGATTTCAACCATGACTGAGGCAGTGATACCCAGCAAAGAGGATAAGGAGGACCCTAAAGCACTGGCACCCGAGTCTGGAGAAGCTGCGAAGAGTTGGAGGCTTTCTCCAAGCATGACACCTGTGCTGGCCTTGGTGGCGCTGGGGCAGGCAGAAGCCACGTGGGCCATGGCTGGGAAGCACATTAGGAAATAGATCAAGGAAACTACCTGCTATCTTCAAAGCATTTGGGCAGCAGAGTGCCCTGGGTGCCAGCCAGATGCAGGGAGGAGTGAACCATTCACCCTGGTCTCAGGACAGATCTCTCCAGAAGGAATGGAATTTAAATGGAGCTCTGCTTTTGAGCAGTCAGTGCGAGAAATCAGGGACTCACATAAAATTGCCAAGCCCAAAGCGAATCCCCTCTCCACTACAGAAGCACTGGGCTTGTTGTAGCCCACAGCTTTGTTCCTGAACCCACCAACTGGAGTGATTAACGGGGTGGCACGTGGTGCAGCAGTCAGGTGACCTCCACACACTGTAACTCTCTGTTTCCTATGGGACACTTTCCGGATGGAGATTTCAGCATGCAGGAAACCTCTGTGGCTGGCCGGAATGCAAGGAGTGCAATGTTCATCTGTTTTCTCTCCTGAAGCCCTGCCCTTTGGAGCCTTGTCCTTGAATTGCTGTGCAGGTATTTCACAAATTCCAGATCATTCCCACACTGCTCCTGCACACACACCACTATGCCCTGTCCACTGCTGTCCTCTTACATGTGACAAGCCACATTGACTTTATTTCTTACGTGTCTAACCACAAGGTTCTTAGAGAAAATTTTCCCTGGCTGCCAAGACTCATTCAACATCACAGGTGGCCAGACTAGAGGGTAGGTAACATCATCTGAGAGCATTCCTGTGGTGTGCTGGGACCAGAGGTCTGCACCTGCAGGAAAGAGAAATCCTAAAACATGTTTTAGCCAAGTAGGAAGCACATAACATCTCTTCTAAGCAAATATAAAACTATAGTAGGCCTCAGTCTGGCTTGTTTATTAGCTAGGATTAAATTTGACTAAGTGACTTAACAGGGATTTAAGCACACAAGGTCCCACCTTGGGTAATATGATGGAACCCCATCTCTACAAAAACTACAAAAATTAGCCAAGTGTGGTGGCACACACCTGTAGTCCCAGCTACCCTGGAGGATGAGGTGGATCTAAAAAAATTTTTTAATTAATTTTAAAAAGTGCACACACATACACAAACAAGGTTCTGTTTTTTTCAAGTAAAGAGATGGGGAAGTAGGCAGACAGAACTGGTATTGGTGGCTACATTAAGCTCTTTCCAGCTTTTGCTTCCATCATCCCTGCAGGGTGACCCTGATCCTCAGGTCTAAAATGGATGCCAGAGCTCCAGCCATCATACCCATATTCCAGGCAGCAGCAGACTTCCCAGAAACTTCACACAATACTTTCACATATATGTCATCTAATAGAATTTGGTCATCACAGGACCACATCCAACTGTACTGGAAATCAGGAAATGTCTTTATACTGGGCATCCAGAACATGGAACCATTGATATGGTTTAGTTGTGTCCCCACTCAAATCTCATCTTGAATTGTAGTCCTCATAATCCCCACATGTCATGGAAGGGACCCTGGGGAAGGTAATTGAATCGGGGCAGTTACTCTCATGCTGCTCTCATGATAGTGAGTTCTCATGAGATCTGATGGTTTTATAAGGGGCTTTCCCCGAACCTTGATTCTGCATTTCTCCTTCTGCCACCGTGTGAAGAAGAACGTGTTTGCTTTCCCCTCCACCATGACAGTAAGTTTCCTGAGACCTCCCAAGCCATGCTGAACTGTCAGTTAAACCTCTGCTTTATAAATTACCCAATCTCAGCTATGTCTTTATTAGCAGCATGAGAACAAACTAAAACTGCCATCTACAAGATAACTGGCCTGATCTCATGAGAGGTTACTGTCCTAGATTAAAAGAAACGAAAGAGGCATATGGATGAGCCTTGATTGGATGAGGAAGATATTTAGGGTACCACAGGAGAAATCTGAACATGACTCAGTGTTAGATGGTATTAGCAAATCATGGTTAATTCTCTTACAGACTAATGGTTACATAGGAGCACGTACTTAGATAATGCAGGTTACAAAGTAGTTAGGAGTGAACCAAAATACACAATAAAAATAGGTTCAAAGATTGACAGAGCCAACAGGGAAAATGTAGTAAGGATTACTGAGTGTAGGTGGAAGGAGTATGGATATCTACTATACTATTCTTTCAGATTTCTGTATATCTAAATTTTCTTTTCTTTTTTTTGGAGACAGAGTCTTGCTCTGTCACCCAGGCTGGAGTACAGTGGTGCGATCTTGGCTCACTGTAGCCTCTGCCTCCCAGGTTCAAGCAATTCTTCTGCCTCAGCCTCCTGAGTAGCTGGGACTATAGGCGTGCACCATTACACCCGGCTAATATTAATAATAGTAGACACGGGGTTTTGCCATGTTGCCTAGGCTAGTCTAGAACTCCTGGCCTCAAGAGATCTGCCCACCTTGGCCTCCCAAAATGCTGGGATTACAGACATGAGCCACCATGCCCAGCCTAAAATTTATTATAACACAATTAAAGGAAAGTAATTCTCTGTTTGGGCTGACTGTTCCTCAGCTTTCTCATGTGAGGCTCATGGCCTCCTGGTGCAAATGAATGAGGTTCCTGTCAGCACAATGGAACCAGTCAACACAAAGGGTCTGTGAGGAGTGGGTTGAAGCCCATGGTCTCAGCCAGGATGGGTCTCAGAGCTTGTGGGTGTGGAGAGAGAAGGCTGCCCTCCAGCCTCGGCTTCTTTAATAGTCTTCTGCCATCACCCAGCACTGCTGCAAGGAGCCACAAATCCCATCACCTATTTGAGATAACAACATGGCAGAAGATAAATGAATCCAAGACATATAGTGGAGATATCAGTACTGTGTCAGAACGTGACTGGGTGGAGCAGAACAAATGCCAGACTTGAGATTAGGGGAATTTGTTGCCCCCTCCACCATTTCTGCCCATATCACCTTGGAGCAGGTGCTTAATCTGTTTCCTCACCTGTAAAGTGGGGATTATAATTGCCACTCTCACCTACTCCACAGAGCTGTGTGAGGCTCAGCTTTCTACCATTTGGAAGAACACCTTGCTTGGCCCTGAACTACTGCTTCATCCTGTTAGATTCGCATGCAGTTATCCACAGACCCCAGAACCAGATGAACTTTTTCAAAATCCTGCTTGTAGTGGTTGAAAAATATCTCCGCAAATTATTGGACATTCCTCCCTTCAACAGTGGAAGCCACCACATTTTTCTTCACCAGTTTGCTTGGAAAAAAAAAAGTGGGCTGGACTAAATGCCTTGCTTCTAACGTAGGATTGCCAGATAAAATATATGATGCCCAATTCAATTTGAGTTCAAATAAACAACAAATAAATTGTAGGATAAGTGTGTCCCAGATACTGCAAGCGATTGACTTACATTGAAAGTGTATTCATTGTTTAGCTCAAATTCAAATTTAACTGGGCATCTTTTTGTTTTAGTTTTGCTTAAACTAGCAACTCTATTCCAATGAGTAGAATGAGGCTGGGCACAATAGCTTATGCTTGTAATCCTAGCACTTTGGGAGGCCAAGGCTGGAGGATCACTTGAGCTCAGGAGTTCAAGACCAGCCTGGGCAACACAATGAGACCCAATCTCTACAAAAAATACAAAAATTAGTGAGGCCTAGTGGCACATGCCTGTAGTCCCAGCTACTCAGGAGGCTGAGGTGGGAGGACTGCTTGAGCCTGGGAGGTTGTAGTGAGCTGGGATCGTGCCATTGCCCTCCAGCCTGGGTGACAGGGAAAGACCCTGTCTCTAAAAATGAAATAAGAATAGAATGAATGTGGCATAAGTAATGATGTGTGACTTCCAAGGCTAGGTTATAAAAGCACTGTAGCTTCCACCTTGCTCCCTCTTAGATCACTCACCCTGGAGGAGCTGACACCATATTGTGAGGACACTCAAGCAGCCCGATGGAGAGGTTCACCTACACTTCCTGCCAATAGCTTGCATCAGGAAGAGATGCTCATACCCTGGGGGGCTCCAGTTCTATGGAATCCTAGCCTCATGGTTTAGGGAAGTTATTTAATCTCTCGAAGCCCTTGTTTTATCTGTAACTACGGGTATACTAATATCTGTTTTCAGGACCTATTTGTGATAATCAGAAATATCAAAAATAATAGCTAACATTTATTAGAAATTTAGAATATGCTAAGCACTATTCTAAGCACTTCACATTTAATCCTCATAGTAACCTTCTGAGATCAGTGCTGTCCTTATTCCCATTTTATACATTGGGAAACTGAGGCACACAAAATTTACATGATCACCCATAGCTAATAAGTACATAATGTGCCCAGCACATAATACGCATTCCTTATTTTTTTTTTTTTTGAGACAAAGTCTCATTCTGTCACCCAGGCTGGAGTGCAGTGGCCTGATCTCGGCTCACTGACTGCAATCTCTGCCTCTTGAGTTCAAGCGATTCTCCTGTCTCAGCCTCCTGAGTAGCTGCGATTATAAGCATGTGCCACCATGTGCAGCTAATTTTTGTATATTTTGTAGAGATGGTGTTTTGCCATGTTGCACAGCCTGGTCTTGAACTCCTGAGCTCAAGCAATCCTCCCATCTTGGCCTCCCAAAGTGCTGAGATTACAGGCTTGCATCACTGCACCCAGCACCCAGCCTGCATCTTTTTATTTTTTATTTTATTTTATTTCATTTATTTATTTTTGAGACAGAGTCTCGCTCTGTCGCCCAGGCTGGAGTGCAGTGGCACCATCTTGGCTCACTGCAACCTCAGCTTCCCCGGTTCAAATGATTCTCCTGCCTCCGCCTCCCAAGTAGCTGGGACTACGTGTAGGTATGCACCACCATGCCAGGCTAATTTTTGTATTATTAGTAGAGATGGGTTTCTCCATGTTGCCCAGGCTACTCTCAAAATCCTGGCCTCAAGTGCTCTGCCCACCTCAGCCTCTCAAAATCCTGGGATTACAGGTATGAGCCACCACACCTGGCCAATATTCATCTTCTTAGAAGTTGCTGTTAGCATATCATCAAACCACTGTTTTTACAGTTGAGAAAATAGGGCCTCGGGGAGGTTAGGTAATGTGCTTTACAAGGCTGAGTCCATGTCCGTACTTGCACCCTACACCTAGTGAGTCTGGGGTCAACAGCACATCCCCAGGTGCCCTCCTGCCCCACCTCTGGCTGGAGTGGGCCATTTTCCAGAAATACCCCTAAGTCCTCCACTGGTGCTCCTGGTTCATGGACTTAGCTAATCACTACCAAGGATTGCTCTTGTCAAATTATGCCCCCAGACAAGATCGACCCGGGAGACGCATCTAAATTAAACGATGCACACAATTAGAGCAAAGAGGAATCTGGAATCTCAAAGATTTAGTATCAGCGTTTTTGAAAGTTCCAGACACAATTGGCAGTCTCTCTAAATTTTTAAAGGAGACTAACCGGAACAATTAAATGTTCTGAAAGCTTGGGAGGGGAGAGAAGGGGAGGGGAAGGGAGGGGAGGGAAGAAAAATAGGTATCCTCACACCACATGGCCCCTGAATGCAAGACAGCTCCTTACTCTGGTGCTCAAGCAGCCTGTTCCAGCTGTGCTGAGACAGAATGTCAGTCTCCCATGGGGAAACTTCCAAGGGCCTAGTCCTCCCCCTTCTCCTCCACCCCTTCCCTTCCCTTTCTGGAATCGTTCAGTCCTGAAGCTATTAAGTGGGACAGAGTAGGTAGATGCCTGTAAAATGGGGAAGGGAGGGTAGGTGACTTACAGAGAGCATCGAAGCCCAGACAGAACAAGGAAGGTGTCCAGAGCATGTGCACGAGTACCTGATGTGGCATGTTGGAGCCCAAGCTGGTGAGGAAAGCGACCCACAGGGGACTGGCCAGCACGTGGCTCCTTTTCCTTCTCCTTCTCCCCATTCCTGTCTCTCCTTCAGGGCACTGCTCTTCCTGGAGTAAGGAACAAATATGGAGAAACAGAAGGCAATGAGCTGGCTTTGACAGCAGCCAAGGCTTGGCCCATTCGGCACAACATGCTCTGCAACCACCCTGCCAGGCTCGAGCCCAGCCAAGCAGCCTCCACACACGGGGACTGGACCATCAGCCGCCTCTCTGCCCCCATCTCATCTGTAAAGCGGGCATGTCAAGCCCTTGGCACAGCGTCCGGCCCACAGTCAGTGTTCAGTGGACAGGAGACGCCTTCCAGGCAGCCCCTTTCTTCAGGCCTCACAGGGTAGCTTTGAACAGGCAAAGCCAGAGGAGCTGGGACTATCCCCTCTGTTGCTGTCTCCACGATGGGAAAGGAGCAGCTTAAAAACCTGATGGGGGCAGCTTGGCTCTATCTATCAGAATGTGAAACACACCAACCCCTCAGCCCAGCTGTGACAGCTCTTGGAATCTGCTCTGCACTGTTGCTGGAACGAAGGCACATTCACACAGTGTTCACTGAGGCACCGACAGTGATAGGAAAATGCCAGAAGTCAGCAACGTGATCATCAACAGGGACCGAGGCCCGGTGTGAACCAGCCCACATGTGAAGAGTGAAGAAAGTCAACGCAGAATCGTATTTGTGGGATGATGCCATTTGTGTGAAAACGTAGAATAACTATACAGAAAACAGTATGCACTCCATCCATAAATAGGTATTCAAAAAATACACACAGCCACATAGATATCTGAGTGTGTGTGTGTAGAAAATGAACATTTTTATGCAGGGGAAAAAGTCCAGGAGATAAATACCAAGCAGAAGGCATGTCTGCAGAGTGGCCTGAGGAGAGACCGGAATGTTTACACTTCAAGAGTGCGGTACTGTTTGAATCACTGGTGAAGAATTCAGGCCGGTTTTCTCATCAAAAACCTAATGTCAGGATGCTTAGGTGATACAGACTGAAGCACTTCAGGGTAAGGCACAATGACTCAGCAATAATAAATACATAATACACATGAATATTTTATCCAGGTTGTAGAGAGAGGGAGGAAGAGAAATGGGAAAATGTTTTTTGTTTTTGTTTTTTTTTGTGACGGAGTCGTCTCGCTCTGTCACCCAAGCGGGAGTGCAGTGGTGCCATCTTGGCTCACTGCAACCTCCGCCTCATGGGTTCAAGGGATTCTTCTGCCTCAGCCTCCTAAGTAGTTGGGATTAAAAGTGACTGCCACCACGTCTGGCTTATTTTTAAATTTTTGGTACAGACAGGGCTTCACCAGGTTGGCCAGGCTGGTGTCGAACTCCTGACCTCAGGTGATCTGCCTGCCTTGGCCTTCCAAAATGCTGGGATGACAGTCATGAGCCACCACACCCCACCCTTATGTTGTTTGAAATATATTTTTTTAAATATTTAAAATATTAAATAAATACAGATCAAATGAAACACAGTCAGGTTCCTGGGAAGCCCACTGCAGACGCAGGTGGAAGATCCTAGAAGGCCCCGCAGCATCTGGGCAGGGCCTGTGGCAAACCAGAAAGGGCTAGGGTTTAAATCCAGGTTCTAAATGGCTTTATTTTTTCCATGATTTTTTTCCCCTAATATTCAATGTCCTTGCAATACTGATGGATCCTAGGGTTTGAATCCACAAAGAATCACAAATGCAGTTGATGGTCTGACCAAGGGACTGAAGAAAGCCCGTGGTTGATCCTGGTGACCCCGATTGGCTTTTACGGTGCAGCCATGCCACAGCTTGGGGACACAGCTCAAGACAGAGTCCCTCCTCTCACGATCCAGCCACAGAGGCTTGCCTGAGTCCTTGGGAAGATTCCAGATCAGGTTTCCCGACAGATGCCATCCTCACCTCCGATGATCTGCTCCAATGGCATCTGTGACTCTGCCAAAGCCCTGCTCTCTGGAAAGAGCAAACAAAGCAATTTCAGCAAACAGTGAAGGATGGGCCCTGCTCTTACAGGAAGCCCACGTTCACCCATAAATGCATCATCCCGCCCAGGCACATCTTCGTTCATTTTCTCTACACTCGTCACCCAGGGACCTAGGGACCATGGTTCCACCAAGATAGGAACAGGGTGGGAAGGAAATTGCTTTTAAGCATTGACAGCTCCCAACATTGAGCCAGTGCTGCTTAATTAATGGGAATGCTGCTGGGATTCCTCCGGCTCCTCTCCCTCGAGCAAAGGGGCAACTCCGCTTTAGAAACACCACTGCCTTGGAGGTAATCCTCAGTTCTGTTTGGCACTGTTTGTCCTTCATCAAAAGGGTAACCCAGAATAATTTCTCCCCACCTCAGAGTGTTCCCCTCAACTCCTTTTTGAATGAACAAGAAAGTGATTCTGAATTAACCACTGCCTAACTTCTGTTTCAAGCCACACATGGCTTCACTCACTTCAGCAGGGCCTCCAGTTCCCGCTTGACTCTGCCCACCACGGGTGGCCCCCAGAAGATGAGAGCCGTGTATAGCTGCACCAGGGAGGCCCCTGCCCGGATCTTCTCCAGCGCATCCTGCCCGCTGCTCACACCACCAACCCCAATTATGGGAACTCGGCCTATAGAAAAGCACACGGCAACACCATAAAGAAGGATGTGGCTTCAGCCCCCCAGCAGATTAGGGAATGATGATTCCCATCACAACCCAAGGGCCCAAGCCACATGCAGATCTGAAGACACAGACGCCGGAAACCTTGCCTTGGGTGAGTGTGTACATCTCCCGAATGGTCTGAGTTGATAAATCCCGGAGGGGCTTCCCACTCAGGCCTCCTGTTTCAGAGCGCAGGGCACCCCGGAGGCCAGCAGGGCGACTCACAGTGGTGTTCGTGACAATCAGCCCATCGATGCCCAACTGCAGTGCGAGACAGAGAAAAGGCCATCAGTCATGGCACTGCAGGACTCGGAGGCGCTTCTCTGGAGGTCAAAGGCAGCAGCCAGCCAACACCTACAGCCCCCAAAGCAAAAGCTACGCCAGACCTCACTACTCATCTTTTCCTGAACAAGTTGTAGAATGAGTCATAACGTGACCACACTGACCACCCATAACATTCCACTAGGACAGGGTCCAGTCCTTACAACAACCCAATTATAGTGTCTTGTCTGAGGCCCCCCAGGTAGTAAGTGGTGGAACCAGGATTTGAACCCATGATGGCCAGACTCGATCAGTTTCCACTACTCTCCTTTGCCACAGAGACCTGCTGTTCAGACAGGCTAGAGAGAGGAGTGAGATAAGGAATTTTCAGTCCCCTTTGAGACTGGCCAAGGACCCAACCAAGCTCAAGCCTTAACCTTGCTGGATGGAGATGAGGAGAGACAGGAAGAGGCATGAGAAAAAGACTCCTTCGAGTACTTATTCCAATGTTCGCTTTTGACTACAGAGTTACACCATGACAGGCACCAAACCAGCCTTCAATATCAAGGAGAGGAAATCACAAAGGCTGCTGTTCTGGGCTGCCCAGCTGGCCAAATAGCCTCTGCAGACCACTGCGGGGGTGCACCCTGGGCCCAGACCCCCATTCGAACCTCTTTGACCACACTGGCAATGTCCTCCTTGTCCTGGGTGGTGAGGTCAGGAGCGATCTTCACCAGCACTGCTGGCCTGTGCACTCCCTGCAAGGCATCCCTCTCCTGCAGCACCTAGGGTAACACACGGCCAGAGCTGGGGACCCTGCAGACCACAGCCCACAGCACAGCTGTGACGTACAGCGCAGGTCAGGGTTTCCACCAAAGTGATCACACTAAAGCAGGAACAATTTCTCCTTTTCAGGAAACCCAGCCCTCAGACATGTGAGGTGCACCATCAAGATGGATTTGATTCCATTTTTTTAGGCCAAGGGATCCCCATGGGCATTGGCTAATAGCTTAAGGGTTTTTCAGACTTTTTTTGAGACAAGGTCTCACTCTGTCACCCAAGCTGGAGTGTAGTAGCATGAGCACGGCTCACTGTAGCCTGCACCTCCCTGGGCTCAGGCGATCCTTCCGCTTCAGCCTCCAGAGGACCTGGGACTAGAGGTGTGCGCCACCATCCCCAGCTAAGTTCTGTATTTTTTGTAAGATGGGGTGTTGCCAGGTTGCCCAGACTGGCCTTAAACTTCTGGGCTGTAAGTAATCCACCCACCTCGGCCTCCCATGGGGCTGGGATTACAGGCATGAGCCACTGTACCCAGCCTCTTTTAGACTTTTATTCCTAAAAGATAACCAGGAAATATTACCGCAAGTACTAGGTGATGAAGTCCTTCAGTTCACTCAGAGCTCTGGGTGCTAGGGTCAGAGAGACAAATGAGAGAGATACGGTCTCTGCTCTCACAGACCCCGTGGTTTACAGCAGCGGGGACAGATAGTTTGTCACCATCGTGTATAATCAGTGTCATGACGGGATCAGAGGGGGCTCCTGGAAGGCATAGCCAGGGGTCCTACTGGTCCAGGTGCTAAGGATAGCTTCTGAGGGCAATGCTGAAAGCGCCCTAGAGAATGAAGGGGAGCAGGTGGGACAGGCTGGTGGGACGGGGCCTGGAGAAGAGGTGCAGTTGCCCACCTTGGTCAGCAGGCGGCGCAGCTGGGCCTTTCCCTGAAGGCTCCGCAGCCCGGCAGTGTTGGGGCTTGACACATTCACCACCAGGTAGTCGGCCAGCGGACCCAGCACGCGCACCCCTTCTGCATAGTCTGTCGCGGCGTCCTCTGAGGTCTTGTTCTTCCCCAGGTTGACCCCCAGCGGCAGTCCATCTGCAAACATTGCTGGTCAGGCCTGCGCCCCACACACCCTTTCCTGTGCCACTTTCTGAGGCTGTCTTTGACCAAACCACCCATGGACAGCTATGTGGGAATTGTCCCCAAACCTGACCTGCCCCACACAGGCTGACAGGTGCTCCCCTGGCCTGGGCCTGCCTACTGACCAAAAACCACTCGCTGGCTGTCTAGCAAAATCTGGGCAGCTATCACGATGTTTTGCTACATTTTGCCCTTTTTATTTTTAAAATTTTCATGGAAAATGGACAAATAAGTGCAAATATTTATGGTACAAAAGACGGGCCTCATAAATTGAATAAAACTGAACACGGACAGAACTCAGTAGGACGTCAGGCCAGTGACGCTCACCTCAAGGGATGCTTGTTGGTCTTGGCTCAGTTGACTGGATGTGTAGTTGTGAAGAAAAAACAAAATGAAAGAGTATGTATACAATACTGAAAACCAGGCTGGGCGTGGTGGCTCACACCTGTAATCACAGCACTTTGGGTGGCCAAGGTAGGAGGATTGCTTGAGCCCAGGAATTCAAGACCAGTCTGGGCAACATGGCGAAACCCCGTCTACAATTAAAAAATCAGCTGGGTGCAGTGATGCACTCCTGTAGTCCCAGCTATTCGGGATGCTGAAGTAGGATTGAGGCCGCAGTGAACCGTGATCACGCCACTGCACTCCAGCCTGAGCAGCAGAGCAAGATGCTGTCTCAAAATATATACATATACTGGAATTTTTTTTTTTTTGAGATGGAGTCTCCTCACTCTATTGCCCAGGCTGGAATGCTGTGGCATGATCCTGGGTCACTGCAACCTCCGCCTCCCGAGTTCAAGCAATTCTCCTGCCTCAGCCTCCCAAGTAGCTGGGATTACAGGTACGTGCCACCACACCCAGCTAATTTTTTTATTTTTAGTAGAGACAGAGCTTCACCATGTTGATGAGGATGGTCTCGATCTGACATCATGATCCACCTGCTTCGCCTTCCAAAGTGCTGGAATTACAGGCGTGAGCCACGGCGCCCAGCCTAATTTTTGTATTTTTAGTGCAGATGGAGTTTCACCATGTTGGCCAGGCTGGTCTCAAACCCCTGACCTCAAGTGATCTGCCTGCCTCAGCCTTCCAGAGTGTTGGGATGACAGGTCCGAGCCACTGCACCCGGCCAAATATCTTCAATGATCATGTCTGAAATGTGGAGGTGTAACTGTTTCTATCTTCTTTTACTTCTCTGAGGAAAGGACTCTCCCTCATGTGACAACTGAGGGAACCCCGTATCTTCCGTGCTCCCGGGACAGCCTGATCACTCTCCTAGCCTGGGCATCATTATTAACACCTGCCCCTTTTTACTCTCAGGAGGGTCTCAGTTTGCATGTAAGCCTCAAGGTCAGCTCACTGAAAAGTCCACAGGACTCACTGTCAATGGACTTGCATTTTGGACCTCCAGAAAAACACATTTTCAGAAACACACTATGTGTAAAAGGGTCGTCTGCACTTGATTTCTCCTAAGATACTCTCATATCTGCACAGGGAGTGGTACATCAATGGTACAGGCTATTTTTTTCCATCTGAAGGTTGGGGAAAGACCTAGAAAGTAGCTCACAAAATGTGTTCTCAGGCCAGAGAGGATCAAACAACATCTGCTGTACTGCTAACCACCTTCTCACGCCCCAGCACACCCTCTTATCTCAGCTAGAAAGTAAATGAGATTAGTGTAGCTCTACCTTCCAGCGGGGGGACTGGGGGAGGGGATCAGAACCCTATTAGAAGCCAGGCACAGTGGCTCATGCCTGTAATCCCAGCACTTTGGGAGGCTGAGGCAGGCGATCACTTGAGGTCAGGAGTTCAAGACCAGACTGGCCAACAAGGTGAAACCCTGTCTCTACTAGAAATATAAAAACAGTTGGGCGTGGTGGCAGGCCCCTATAATCCCAGCTACTCTGGAGGCTGAGAAAGGAGAATTGCTTGAACCTGGGAGGCGGAGGTTGCAGTGAGCTGAAATTGTGCCACTGCACTCCAGCCTGGGCAACAGAGCCAGACTGTGTCAAAAAAAAAAAAATTAAATTAGACAAAAGGGTTATCATAAGGTCTCCAAGCTTCCCATCAAGCCAAGACCATTTGTAAGCTTGAATTCTTTTCCATGAAAGTAAACTGGCTTGAAGGAGAATATTACTTTCATGTAGCTAATGGATTAGAAGTCATCCACCCAAACTGACAAGATTTGGGAGTCAGACAGAAATTGCTGGATTACTCTGTCCCCAGAGGGCACCATGCCAAGGAACATGTGTTGATAAAAGCTTTGGCATGGTGCTAATAAGAAGCTGTCATCAAGGCCCCTAAGCTGCTGGCACAGCACTGCTTCGGCTCTGCTTCACTCCGCTGACCGGGAGGGCCACTGGGAGGGAGAGCTGGGTGGGGAAGAACAGGGGATAAAGCCAGGACACAGCACTGCAGACACCAAGAAGAAAAAGCAAGCACGAAGGCAGGCAAGCATCACAAACCATGCAGGTCCTGTGATGACCTCCAAAGCTCCCCACATGCGCGGCTCTGCAGTATAGCGGGGTTCCACCCAAGCCAGGGGTTTCCAAAAGATCATTTCCTGTTCCCCAAATCCGACACTGCTCAGTGCCCTTTCCACCTCACTTCCTGAAATGAATCCCGTGTGGTTTCTTCATCCAGCTACCAGGACTATCTGGGACTAAGACACCCTGGAAGGAGTTTCAGAGGGACCCAAAGAAGAAAATAGTCACTACTGAGCCGCAGCCCCACACAGTCCCAGAGCATACCAGGGGCATTAGGGTCGGGACAACACAGGGCTGCGACCACTAAGTACATCCGGAGAGAGAGGAGGCAGAGGCCACAGAGAACACCCGTGTGGCTGAAGGTGCCTTCCAAAATGTATGTTGTTGTTTTTTTTTCTTAGAGAAATGGGATCTCACCATGTTGCCCAGGCCGGTCTTAAACTCCTGAGCTCAAGCAATTCTCCCACCTTGGCCACCCAAAGTATTGAGATTACAGGTGTGAGCCACCACACTGAGCCAAAGGTGAGCACTGTTTCCAAAACAAGTCATGAAGAATATTTTCCCAAATGCTAATATGAGTTATCCTTGAGTAGGGAGAAGTATCTGTTTCTTGAACTTTCTGTCTTTACATTTCTCTGTATTTACTAAGTCTTCTATAATTAATGAACAATATTTACACAATAGACAAAAAAAAAAAAGGCAGGATAGAGGGGACTAGAGGAAGGTGACGCTCAAGTCCTGCTCACGCCCTCACTGCCCGTGAGATCACAGCCCAGCCACTTTTCTTTGTTTGCTTTCAGGCCTCCCTAGTTACGGTAACAGGTTACATAACCAGGCAGAAGCAAAGTGAGTATGTGCTAAATTGTGAAATCCAGTTAAACTCTTGGAGGATGTGCGGGACCAGGAAGATCCCCCTAGAAGGCATTTTGGTGGTTCCCTAGTGGTTTTTGCTATTGAGCTCAGGTAACCACTGAATTCCTTAGTGGTTTTTCCTATTGCTCGATCATGTTTATTTCACTAGAAATGTTCCCAGCGTTTCTCCCACGTTTCCTCCTAATCAATAAGAAAGGCCCTCTGACGCAACCCCACTTTACCTTCTGTGAGCTTGGCCTGCTTCTGCTGTCTGGCCCGTAACCTGTGTTCCACCACTGAAAGCCCGTGACTATTAAATCCATACCTGCAGAGAACAAGCAGATAGGAGGGGCAAAGTGAGAGGGCAGAGGATTTAGAGAGACCGCTCCATGGCCACTTCCTGTTCACTTAAGACTTTTAAACACAAGAGAAAGAAATCACAGTCAGTTCTACACTTCCAGGGTCTAAACACCACTGGGGCTCCTAGAGAACTTGCCAGAACACCATCCAATACCCAAGGAAAGATTAAAATTTGCAAACGTTCAGCCAACTGGCATTGGAAACAGCCGAAGCTCAGCAGCAGCTGCCCCAGACCTGCTGGATCGCCACTCCTTACCCAATCACTGAGAATCGCACGCGCACTTGCCACCTGCTGCTGGGCTCCCCAACAGCCTCCTGAGGCCCCTGCAGCCACTCCATCTCCCTACGCTTTCTGCCTGTGAAAATCACATCTCTTCCTAGCTCAGAGCGAATGCTCCCTCTCCTCCTGCACACAGCTCCCAGCTACAAAGGACCCCTCATCCACCTGGCCTTCCTACCTCTCTCCTGGCTCAGGATAGATGTATACATCTATGCTCAAGGTCTCGTACTAGGTTACAATCTTCTTGAGGGTGAGCAACATCTCATACCTCTCTCATCCCTCTGTCGCTGTCACTAGACACTCCCCGAAGGCAGGGGCCTCATCTCTCCATCCCTGTGTCCCCAGCCTCACCATGCGTGTTGACCTAGTGGCCAGTCCCCTTCCTCTTCCTTCTAGTCAGTAAAACCCACCTTCCCTGATACAGGGTAAAAATGCTAATGACTCCTTTCCCAGCCCTGCTGGCAAGTGAAGCACAAGTGTGTGCCCAGATGTGGACACAGAGACACTAGTGAGGCCCACTGGGAGCCTCTGAGAGCAGCCCTCCGCTCTTCCCTTCTGCTCTTGGGCGTCCGTGTAAGAACATAATACTTGGCTGGGCGTGGTGGCTCACGTCTGTAATCCCAGCACTCTGGGAGGCCAAGGCGGGCAGATCATGAGGTCAGGAGACCGAGACCATCCTGACCATGGTGAAACCCTATCTCTACTCAAATACAAAAAAAAATTAGCCAGGCGTGGTGGCGCGCACCTGTAGTCCCAGCTACTCAGGAGGCTGAGGCTGGGGAATTGCTTGAATCTGGGAGACAGATGAGTGAGCTGAGATCCTGCCAATGCACTCCAGCCTGGCAAAAGAACAAGATTCCATCTCAAAAAAAAAAAAAAAAAAAAAATACTTGCAGCTGAGGTCACTCTCTGACAAGCTAAAAGGGAAGGCCCAGAGAAGTTGGACCAGAGTCTCAACGCTGCCCTGGTGCTCAACTAACCCGGGACCTGCCCATCACACCTGTTATGAGAAGAAAATAATATCAAATGCCTGTTGTTTAAGCTACTTTGTTAAAGCCAAAAGCATCTATAATAACAGATACAGTGGCACACGTATTTGGTGACTTCATAAATTCACCCATTCATTCAGCAACTGTTTACTGAACACCCACCATGCGCCATGCAGCCAGGAGGCCGCATACACAGTGCTCAGAGCACGATCTCACACGCCTGCTCACCTATAGGATTCACCAAGTACCATCATCCCAGTACCTGCAGTTTATCTGTAGCAGCTAAATGATATGCAAATACATTTTGCCTGGCCAATTCTGAAGATATTGATCTCCACCTGCAATGCAGCGGAAAGATCAATAACTTGATCTCTCATGCTGGAGAATTTCCCTGAAACAAGCATAATAAAGCAGGAAGCACGGCCAAGTAAACATCCTACGAGTCTGTCTCCCAGGCGGCTACCAGCGGCGCCAAAGATGCCCTTCGAAATCTCCCCAAGAAAGCTCTTCAAAATCCTCTTCCAAGAAGTAGGCACTTCTTCACTTTTTGGGTTTCCTGTAGTAAAAATTGCCCAGGGATGACAAAGGGAGGGGCTTTCTAGAGTCTAGAAGGATCTCTCCTACTAAGAGCCGCTGTGCATGTTGAGTATTACTTTCTCCTGTTTGCTCAAGGCTAGGGCTGTGCTGTCCAATACAAGCCTGCTGGCCACGTGTGGCTGCTGGCTGCTGGAAATGCAGCTGGTCCAAAGGGAGAGGTGCTGAGAGGAAAGTACACACTGGCTCTTGAAGACTTGGGACAAGCAAAGAAGGTAAAAATAGCCCATTAATAACTTTTATGTTGTTTTAAATATATGCTTTTTAAATACTTGTAACATATCAAATATAACTAAATTATAATTTTAAGTAAGTATTAATTTCACTTATTTCTGTTTACTGTTTTAATGTGGTCACTAGGATACTTTAAATCACATATGGGCTCACATTACATTTCTCTTGGACAGTGTTGAGTAAGGGCACTGGAGGAACAGCGTGGACAGAGCAGAGACTCTAAAGTCCAGTAAGCCCAGGCCGAGCCCAGGCTCTCCTGCTTACAGTCTCCATGACTGAAGCTGAGTTATTTGGCTCCATGAGCCTCCACCTACACAGCTGTTAAATGGACATAACAAAGCCTGCTTTTTAAGATAAGATGCCCGGGGCACACAGTAGATGCTCAACAGGGTTTCTGAACGTTCCAAATGACAGAAGAATGTCCACATTGTATGACAGAAAACAACAGATGCAGATCTTACATCTCTGAAAGCCCAGCTGGAAAGAGGACATCCTCCGTCAACTCTGGGCCACGCACCTACCTGTTAATGACAGCTTGGTCCTCAGGGAGGCGGAAGACTCTGGGTCTGGGGTTTCCTTCCTGAGGTTTTGGAGTCACACTTCCTATCTCAACAAAACCAAAGCCCATCTTATAAAGTCCGTCCACGGCTTCTCCATGCTTGTCAAATCCTGCAGCAATTCCTACTGGATTTCGGAATTTATGGCCCAGAACTCTCACTTCCTGGGAAGAGGAAGACAAAGTCAGAGGCACACAAGGCTACCCAGCATGTCTCAAAGCATGCTTCCTGGCACGACTACATCAGAATGACCCAGGAAGCTTGTGAAACCTCAGATCTCAGGGCCCACCCCCAAGGTCAAAATCCTTAGCAGGGGAATGAGCACTGGGGGAACCTATTTTTAACAGTGCTGGTTCTCCAGGGGACTGTGACACCTGCTAGAGTTTGAAAACCATGAGGATTTATTATTAGCAAGCCTGGGAGAAGAAACAATGTTTCTACCGTGTGTTGAATGAACAAAAGACGAGCAATGTCTTTTCCAATTGTGGTTAAGGTTCATACCTTGTTGTCAACTAGCCTTGGTGGGAGAGAGTAGCTTGCTGGCGTCAGGCCCTAGGTAGTGCTTCTCTGAAACCACGGCATGTCAAGAAGCAAAACCCTTTAATCAGCTTAATAAACATCAGCTCCAGCTGGGTCCCTCCTCATCCAGGCTGGTAAAAAGCCCCAGCCACGTGCCCCAGCCTCCCATGGGGAACCAGAGGAAGGAAGGTGAGGTGTTCAGCTGGGCAGAACTGACTGACGGGCTCCAGTGACCTTTCAGGAGACTAGCCAGGGCCTCCCAGGGTGAGCACCAAGGGATCCTGGAAGCAGGGGGTTAAGAGAGACGCTCCGAGAAGGAAGAATAACAACAAATGAAGGTGAGAATGTTCATGGCACCTCGGGACTGGGAGAAGACTGGGGGCTGGATTAGACCAGGCCCCGCTCTCAGATGCGGCGGTGAAACTGGCCTGGTACTGGGCCAGGGCATCTGACTATTCCAGGTGTACCCCCAGGGGATTCTAACACGCCTGACAGGCAAAGCGTGGAGAGCTAAACCAGAAAAGTTGGGGTGAAATCATCAAGAGGCCTGGCTACCAGTTAAAAAGTCTGAGTCACATTCTAAATGAGCTGCTGCAAGAGTGGGCCCACACCTCGGTGTTTAGGGCAACAGCTCAGAGGTCACCTTTGCGATTTCTGGCATCTGTGTTTACACAGACACAGCTTTCGCCCTCAGGCATACTGCACTTCCTTCTAAATTCACCCTATCTCTGTATCCCACTCATTATTCACTCACCTTTTCACTGGTTCCAGGGTGCTCAGACTAGCACTCTGGGGTGAGGACGGCTTAAAGGAGTGCTCTTTCTGAGCCTACAGTGCCTGTTAGTGTGTGAGCATGGTGAGTCAAGGAAAATGACACATCTGCTCAACACCATAATCAGAAAGTGAAAAGAAGTTTCAGGTAGGAAGGGGAAATGCGGTGAAGGCCCCTTTAGTTTGTAACAGTGACCCTCCCCACCGGAGTTCTGAGCGCTCCTTGTTTGCGTTTTCACACACACAAATCTTTCTGTTGTCCTCCCGTTTGGTAAGAAGTCTCTCAAAAGCAAACTGCGGAGGCTTCCCTGAGGATGCAGCTTCCACAGGGACAGGGATTCAATTCGGTGTGCTGCACTAAGCCTGGAACACGGCCCGCATCGGCGCGTGGAGAGCGCCCATATGCTGGACAAGCAGCTGAGTGAGGCTGAGGCTGGGACCAGACGCTCCCGCCTCACACCCACACTTATTGATTCTGGCAGCTTCCCCGTGTAGCTGAGGGGAAGACTGAACTGCCTGAACCTCAGCAAGGCAGGACAGTGGCCAAGGGGCAGGAAGCCAGCGTCGGACTCTGTGGGTTTGAATCCTGGTTCTGCTAGCTGTATGACCTGGGTTACTTTTTGTTACTACTCTGTTCCTTGGTTTCCTGATCCCTGCCAGGGGACGATAACAGGACCCAGCTCAGGGAGCAGTTGGGAGGATCACACAGGAACACCACCTAACACCATCCCATATACGCAACAGGACATAAAATAATGCTCAGACTGAACTCCAAATCCCCACTGCCCACTTGGGGTTCTGGTTTTCAAAAAGATCAGTCCCAGCTGAGTTCAGGAGACTTCAGCCTTCACTTTGCATTTAATGCACAGGGTGTCCCGGAACACCTACCAGCATGTCAGAGTCTTGAAATGTGGCCCGTGGAAGGAGCCCCAGGGAGGTGAAGCGAACCGCCAGTCTGTGGGCTGACTCTGGGTCCAGTAGGCCCTGCAGAGCCGGCATCAGGTGTTTAGCATAGAAACACTCATCCCCCGTGGCCGTGAGGTAGGAGGCGAAGAGAAACCCTCCACCCCCCAGGATGACCACAGCATCCTGGGCCCGCTTCTGCAAAAAAAAAAAAAAAGAGCCTATTAGGGGGGCCCCCGGGGCCAGGCTGCAACACCCTCCCTGAGCCCTTCACACCCAGGCACACAGAGGGCATAACGGCAGGCCACATGAAACAGATGCCCTTAGCCTTCTGCTGACAGTAGCCGCTACAGTCGGAGGCTCCATCTACACTTCTGCGTACATACCTCTTCAGGCCCTAAAGGCTTTCCTGGGACCCCAGGCCAGAGATTTCAGGAGGGACAGTACTGTCCCCTAGGGGGATTGTGGTGGACACTGTGGTTACAGAGACAGGGCAATGCTAATAGACATGGTGGGCAGGAATCCGTAAAGTCAGACATCTTTCTGGGCTTCAGACTATCTGACATGAACTGCACCACTTCCTGTGTGACTTCTGAACGTCCTACTGACATTTGTGTGGGGAAAAAATTATCTGTTCCTATTATCTGAGCCAAACTACATTTTACCACATAAACACAAACTGTCTTCCTTGACCTCCTGGTTTCAAGCGATCCTCCCACCTCAGCCTCCCCAAATAACTGGGACCACAGGTACAGGCCACCAAGCCCAGCCAATTTTTTGAAGAGATGGAGTCTTGCTATGTTGCCCAGGCGGGTCTTGAACTCTAGGGCTCAAGCAGTACTCCTGCCTTGGCCTCCAAAGTGCTGGGATTACAGGCGTGAGCCACCATGCCCAGCCTCCACATGGTTTCCACATACAGTACAAGTATCTCGTAAATTGAGGGGCAACTGTCCAGTTTTGCACAGAACATTCCCAAGAATTGTTCACCATTTCAGAAAATCTCATCGGGAATGGTACAGTGCCTTGCTGGGGTGTTTGATGATGAAACACACCTGTGTACTCACAGTTCTAAATAGAGGCTTAAACAGAACTATCTCACTAGGGGAATCATATAGAATATTTACATACTGAAATACATGTGATTTTATTATTAATATAAACTACTTTTAAAATTTCTCCTTTATATTCCAGTTGAAGTATTAATTATGCTGGCTTTTTAAAACTGTATATAGCTGGACTTGGTGGCTCATGCTTGTAATCCTAGTACTTTGGGAGGCTGAAGTGGGAGGACTGCTTGAACTCAGGAGTTTGAGACGAGCCTGGGCAACATAGTAAGACCCCATCTTTACAAAATATAAAAAATTAGCCGGGCATGGTGGTGCACCTGTGATCTCAGTTACTTGGGAGGCTGAAGTGGGTGGATCCCTTGAGCCCAGGAGGTCCAGGATGCAGTGAGTCAGGACTCATTTTCAGGTGTCTCCATGCTATGCTCCTTTTGTCAAAAGTGGTTCACAATGCTTTTCTTTAATTATCACTGGCAGATGCTGAATGATAATTCATTAGTCCAGTCATTCATCAAATACTGATGAGCAAAAATGGCAAAACAGATCTTGCCCCTGCCCTAGTAGAGAATGTGATCTTATGAAGAGATAGACAGAAATCAATGATCATGCAAATATGTAGTCATGGCAACTGTGATGAAGGATAAAAAGTATAAGATAAGGAAAGAATTCAACCTAATCTTAGAGGTAAGGAAAGCCTTCCTTAAAGAAATGACTTAAAGCTGATGCTCAAGGGATAAACGAGTTGATGGGAGTCTCTCTGATAGTTAAGTAGAAGGCAGTAGGGAGAGGAAAAGTGTAAAGGCTCTCACAGTAGAGAGAATGAGAAAGGGTTGTTGGGAACAGACAGTGAGGGAAAGTAAGGCTTAAGATGAGGCAGGAAAAATGAGCAGGAGTCTTGGCCAAAAGATTTGACTTTTGTTCCCTAAGCCAGGAAATGACATGATCAGCTTTGTTTTTAAGGATCTTTCCAAACTGCTAAGGAGCTGTAGATCAAATATTCATGAGCTGGGTGCAGTAGCCCACGCCTGTAATCCCACCACTTTGGGAGGCTGAGGCGGGAAGATCTCTTCAGGCCAACAGTTCTAGACCAGCCTGGGCCACACAGTGAGACCCCGTCTCTCTCCCTATATTTATTTATTTTTAATTTTCTATTTTTGAGACGGCGTCTTGCTCTGTCGCCAGGCTGGAGTGCAGTGGCACGATACCGGCTCACTGCAACTTCCGCCTCCCAGGTTTAAATGATTCTCCTGCCTCAACCTCCCTCCCGAGTAGCTGGACTACAGGCGCCTGCCGCCACGCCCAGCTAATTTTTTTGTATTTTTAGTGGAGACGGGGTTTCATCAAGTTGGTCAGGATGGTCTCGATCTCTTGATCTCATGGTCTGCCTGCCTCGGCCGCCCAAAGTGCTGGGGTTTCAGGCGTGAACCACTGTCCCCGGCCTCAAATATTTATTTTAAAAAGAGACTCGGGCCGGGCGACCAACATGGTGAAACCGTCTCTACAAAAAATACAAAAATTAACAGGGCATGGTAGCGCGTGCCTGTAATCCCAGCTACTCGGGAGGCTGAGGCAGGAGAATCGCTTGAACCCCGGAGGCGGAGGTTGCAGTGAGCCGGGATCACGCCATTGCACTCCAGCCTGAGCGACAGAGCGAGACTCCGTCTCATAAATAAATAAGTAAAAGAGAGACTCAAGGTATTCACTGCCTCCCTTGGAGACCGTACGCCCCCCCATGCCAATCAACAAACATTTGAATACCTACTACATACGGGGATACAACTAAGAACTCTTCACATAGAGCCTCCCCCACAACAAAAATTTACCTAAAAGGGTTGGGATCATGTCCTGCTCTAGATTCATTCCACATTGGATCCTGCACACAACGCTAGCAGGTCATGTGTTAACTAAGCAGCCCTGTGCCAGGCTCAAAAACATGGCCCAGGCGCAGACACTCAGATCAGCACCCTCCCAGACCTGCAGGCGCTGTCTGCACACGCCCGACCGAGTCCACGTGCAAAGGTACATGTACGAGCATTTGCAGGCGCCCCAGGAAACACGCACACGTCCCGGGGTGGGGGCCACACTCCCGGAGCCGCCTTCGGTCCAAGCCTCACCCAGCCCGGCTCCCCTTTCTTCCCTCGCCCGCCCTGGTCCCGTCCGGACACACCCTCGCAGCCCCAAGCACCATTCGCAGAACTCACTTTCAGATGTCTCCACGCCATGCTTTTTCCGTCATTAAGCCCGCCTCTGTCTCCCATCCATTGGAGGATATGGCGGCGGCCCCTCCTATTTCCAGCCCTCCGCCAGTCCACCAATCCCCGGGCAGTAGGGTTGAGCGGGCGCCTCCGCAGCGGGGAAGGCCCGGCACCACCTCGAGCTTCTGATTGGGTGCGCTTGCGCAGTAGCGGCGGTCAAGCCTCTTCTACCCGCCCTCTTCCTGGTCTTCTTGCGTAGTCGCCGGCGGTTGGCCGAGGAGCTGCTGCGCGGGGTTTGTCGCTAGTCCCGTAGTCCCGCAATGTTGAATCCGAGAGTCCGCGAGGAGTCGGGGCTCTGTCAGGAAGACAGGTGTTGAGGTCGTGCCACACACCTCTGTCTTTGTGCCGGGGTCACGCTGCGACTTTCGTGGGCCCCCTGCTGAAGTTATTTTAGTGGGGACATTAGAACACTGTGTTTCACACCGGAAGTATTTGTGCAGTTTTTATTATTTTAAAAAATAAATTGGCCGGGCGTGGTGGCTCACGCCTGTAACCCAAGCACTCTGGAGGCCAAGGCGGGCGGATCACCTGAGGTCGGGAGTTCAAGCCCAGCCTGACCAACATGGTGAAACTCCGTCTTTATTTAAAAATAAATAATAAAATAATAAATTTTACTGCTGTGTTGATATAAAACGAATATGTTAATATATAAACGTTTTTCTACTTAAAAGTTGATTTTTCTTCAGGTTTTTAAATAACTTAAAACATTTTCTTGAGGCCAGGCACAGTAGCTCACGCCTGTAATCCCAGCACTTTGGGAAGTCCAGGCGGGCGGTTCAGTTGGGGTCAACAGTTCAAGACCAGCCTGGCTAAGACGGAGGAACACCCCCCCCCCGCAGCCCCCACCCCCGTCTCTACAGAAAGAAAAAATAGCCGGGCGTAGTAGCGGGCACCACTTGGGAGGCTGAGGCAGGAGAATGGCTTGAACCCGGTAGGCAGAGGTTTTAGTGAGCCAAGACTGTGCCACTGCACTCCAGGCTGGGCAACAGAGCTAGACTCCATCTCAAAAAAAAAAAAAAAGTACTTTACCCTTTATGAAAAGGACTGAAATGAAGTTACCTGACTTGACTTTCAGAGATTTCATCAACATCAGGTTTTATTTTAAAATGCTTGAAACATATGTGTGGATGTGTGGTGTATTTATTTGTGTATGTATATGAAGATGTTTAGAAGTTGAGGCTCTGTGAACTTTGAAAACAAAAAAGCATCCTGTATCCGGATGAGTCCGTTGCCACACACTCTTGTAAGGGTGGACTACTCTGCTCAGAAACCTTCCAAATAAACTGCAAACCTTTTATCCTGGCACTTGAAACACTCCCATTTTCTGGTTACGGTTCCCACTACAGTCCCACCGAGTACCCCGACATGCACACACACACACAAATATTTCTTTGTTTTTATCAATACCTTCCACTTTCCCACCTCAGTGTATTTACTCACATCGACTTCTCTGCCAAGATGTCCGTTTCATCTGTCTAAATATTGCCATCTTTATATGTTTGTTTCAAAGGCCGAAAGTAATTTCTTCCTTATCTGAACCTTCACAGCAGCACTTAAGCTGTCCCTCTAGGATGGTACTTTTCATCGTCTTTGTTAGTTATGATTATTATGCCTTTTCTTCCCTTATTGGACTTTTTGAAAGTGATGATTGTGCTATATTTATCTTTCATTTGATTACTGCAGTGTTTTTGGTTTTTTTGGTTTGGAGGGGGGGTTTTTGAGACAGAGTCTCACTCTGTTGCCCAGGCTGGAGTGCAGTGGCACAATCTCAGCTCACTGCCGCCTCCACCAACTGGTTCAAGTGATCCTCCTGCCTCACCCTCCCTAGAAGCTGGGATTACAGGCACGCACCACCATGCCTGGCTAATTTTTGTATTTTTAGTAGAGACAGGATTTCACCATGTTGGCCAGGCTAGTCTTGAGCTCCTCAACTCAAGTGATCTGCCCACCTCAGCTTCCCAAAGTGCTAGGAGTAGAGGCCTGAGACACCACACGCAGCTGATTACTGCAGTGTTTTTCAAACGATGTATTCTTGGAGTCTGTGTTTTAGAGAATCTCATCATTTTGGTGGCCACTTCTGTACTGATTTTTAGAGTAATATAAGCATCATTTGGACTATCTGAATAACCATCTTAACCCTGAAACCTGCCAACTGGTCCAGTGCCCACATATGTTTGCGTTAATCATCACTTTTTGGCACCAAGACAGAACCAGCTGTAATACATGTGATGAGTATGCAACAGGTGGAGACCAAACGACCTGCTGTGTGAACAAAGGTTTTTTTTTTTTAGTGATCAAATAAAGAAATGTGGTAACAGAATTGAATCTTCCCCATATCATAAAAGAGTATGCATGTCAGACTCAAAGGAACCTATGCAGTCATAGGCCAGAGAACCCTATTTATATGCTATTTAGCTTGGCAAAATTTGGATCTCATTCGTTTTCAGTTTTGTTTGTATTTAATTTGTATTCATTTTTCCATTTAATATTGTTTGGTTTTTATGACTGTGTAAGAGTTTTAAGATAAAGTTCATGGACCTGGGACGGTGGCTCACACCTGGACTTTGGGAGACCAAGGTGAGAGGATCATTTGAGTCCAGGAGTTCAAGACTGCACTGAGCTATGATCATGCCACTGTCCTCCAGCCTGGGCAGCATAGCGAGACCCCATATCAAAAAACATAGAGTTTATGCTTAGTTCTGTTTGCATGTACTTAAGAGACAGAATACAGTAATTTAAATCAGTCCTGGGGGTAGCAGAGATGTAGGATGAACAAGTCGAGAGATTTAATGTACGACCTGAGGACTACAGGTAACAAAACTGGATAGTAGACAGATTCATGCTAGATGAGATTTTAGCTGCTTTTGCCACAAAACCAAAAAAAAAAGTGGGTAACTAATGTTAGATGATGGATATGTTTGTTTTACTATAGTAGCCTTCTTAATATCTATGTGCATCCCATAATATGCTATGTACCTTAAATATTCACAATAAAGTTCCTTTTTAAAAAAAAATTAGGCCAGGTGCAGTGGCTCACACCTGTAATCCCAAAACTTTGGGAGGCCAAGGTGGGTGGATCACCTAAGGTTAAGAGTTTGAGACCAGTCTGGCAAACATGGCAAAACTCCGTCTCTACTAAAAATACAAAATTAGCCAGGTGTGGTGGCAGATACCTCTAATTCCAGCTACTCAGGAGGCTGAGGCAGGAGAATCCCTTGAACCCAGGAGGTGGAGGTTGCAATGAGACGAGATCACACCATTGCACTCCAGCCTGGGCAGCAAGAGCAAAACTACGTCTCAAAGAAAAAAAAATCAGTCCTAGGGGTCTACAAGAATGACTATCTTTAAAAAAAAACGTGGCTGAGTGTGGTGACTCACACCTGTAATCTCAGCACTTTGAGAGGCCAAGGCAAACAGATGGCTTGAGCCCAGTAATTTGAGACCACCCCAAGAAACACAGCAAGACCCTACCTCCACACACACATACACACAAAAATTAGCTGGGCATGGTGGTGTGCTCCTGTAGTCCCAGCTGCTCGGGAGGCTGAGGTGGTAGGATTGATCCCTTGAGCCTCGGAGGTCGAGGCTGCAGTGAGCTGATATCATGCCACTGCACTCCAGCCTAGGCAACAGAATAAGACTCTGTCTCAAAAAAGAAAAAGATACACTTATTAATTTTTAGCAACACTGACTTAGATGTTAGATATTCATCATCCTCTACCCCCGTGCAGCTTAGACTCAGCTTTATAATCCATCTCTATTTGCTATAGGCATACATGGTAGGTAGACACAGATGGTGGGGCCCCAGATACAAAGGCTCATTGCTTTATTGATCTCTGCTATTTGTTTTCAGCTTGTAGGATAGGAACTGCACCTGGGTCCTCAAAACAAAACCTTTTGTATCCTAGGTAAATTGTTCCCAATTCATAAAAGAATAATACTGAGACAAGGCCACTATTATAAATAAATATATATATATATATATATATATATATATATATATATATATATATTTAAAGGACCAGGCAGCTGCTGAACCTACATACTTTTTCTTGCTACAATTCAGAGAAAATGTTCTTCAAAGGAAGAAGCTGGCTTTGGTTATATGTGAGAACAAGTATCATTCTAGGAAGTCAGCTCAACAGCCCAGAGCAACGTGGGCAAAATAATTGTTATCAGCTTAACAGCTTTAACTGCAGCTTTGAGGAAGCAGAGCGCTACTGCCATGCCCAGGGAGGATTCTTAGCTCCTATTAGGAACCAGGAAGTTCCAGATCTCATCTGGGACTTTCTGGAAGCAGAAAAGAAGTGGTGGATTGGGCAAAATGTAATGCCACTAAAAAAACATCAAGACGAAAAATACTCAGGTAAGACTGTGGGGTTTAGTGCTGATGAAGGAAACTTCCTTATATTTTATTCTGGGGCAGAAAAAAAGGAAAATCTTAATCTTTCTGCTTTTGTGTACAGAAAAACCAGTCACTTTACTTCATTACCATCTTTCCTCTGAAATGTTTCCATTTTGTGCTACAGCCTTTGATTTGTCTGTGTAGCAAAGGTGATGCGATCTTTCCTAGAACCCATCTAAAGTTAACTTACCTAACCTTTCACTAAAAGAATTGTGCTAGATTCGAAAGACAGCAACCTTTGATGGTCATTTTTTTCCCTAATAAACATCTCTTCATTATTCTGAGCTCCAAATTTCCTAACACAAAAACTAAGAGGAAATTATCTATTGTCCTTCTTACAAAGTGTTTTCAAAGTTATGCACCATCATCTTGACGTTTTAGAGACAAATCCAAGGGATTATTATATCATTCTTGTCATCTTCATTAATGCATAGGTAAAGTAATACTAAGCCTTGTGATAAGGAATACATATGAAAAAATAAACTATAAGGTATGGGAGGAAATTCTAAATTGCTATCTATTGGAAGCCAGCCAAATTTGGTTTTCATATTTACTTTTTTAAAATGCCTGGTGGTTGGGCACAGTGGCTCAAGCCTGTAATCCCAGCACTTTGGGAGGCGAAGGTGGGCAGATCACCTGAGGTCAGGAGTTCGAGACCAGCCTGGCCAACACAGTAAAACCTCATCTCTACTAAAAATACAAAAATTAGCCAGGCATGGTGGTGGGCACCTGTAATTCCAGCTACTTTGGAGGCTGAGGCAAAAGAATTGCTTGAACCCGGGAGGTGGAGGTTGCAGTGAGCTGAGATCATGCCACTGCACTCCAGCCTGGGCAACAGAGTGAGACTCTGTCTCAAAAACAATAATAATAAATAAATTAAAAGCCTGGCTTTCGAGTATGAGGCTCATCTGGGTCTAATTTCCCCTCAGCAGACATTGCTGCCCATGGGGACGCAGAGCCCCCCACCTGCACCTACCTGTCCAGAAACTTCAATCAGATCTCATTCAAAAGGGACAAGTGCTCACTGGGACACTATTTCATTTGCCAGACTGGTAAGTGATAAAGCTACATACTGCCAAAGACGCAAATTTTAAAAACTGACTCTAAATAAGGAGTGCATGTGAGAGTATTGGTTAAATAGTCTGTGAACGATGGACCATGGGATGATACAGGGCTTTTGATTTTCATGAAACTGATTAGCATGAGAAACTATGTTATCTGGAGTGACTTCTACTGGGAGTTGGAAGAGTTGTGCCTCAGTGTTCCCCTCGTGCTTGGACTTGGGTAGAGTGTCAGAGAAACTGTATTGCTGACATAATTTTCCACATGCACACTCGTAATTCAGTCAGCATTCAGGCTTCAGAAGGAAGGATGGGAAAGAGGAGAAGAGGATATGGCAGAAGAAGATGAGAAGACTGAGGTGAGGGTGCTATTATCCGAAGTTCACTTCTGCAGAAGTCAATCAGGATTAAGCTATGTATATATTCATTTGTGTGTGTGTGTGTGTAGTTGTTGTTGTTGTTATTATTATTTCTTTCTTTCTTTCTTTCCAAGATGGAATTTCGCTCTTGTTGCCCAGGATGAAGTACAATGGTGTGATCTTGCCTTACCGCAACCTCTGCCTCCTGGGTTCAAGTGATTCTCCTGCCTGAGCCTCCTGAGTAGCTAGGATTACAGGCATCTGCCACCATGCCCAGCTAATTTTGTATTTTCAGTAGAGGTGGGTTTTCTCCATGTTAGTCAGGCTGGTCTCGAACTCCTAACCTCAAGTGATCTGCCTGCCTCGGCCTCCCAAAGTACTGGGATTATAGGCATGAGCCACTGCTCCCAGCCTATTTATTTATTTATTGTTGTGGAGATGGGGTCTTGTTATGTTACCCAGGCTGATCTCGGACTCCTGGCTTCAAGCAATCCTCCCACCTTGGCCTCCCAAAGTGCTGGGATTACAGGAATGAGCCGCCGTGCCCGGCCTTGGTGATTTCTTAAAAAAACAACTGCCATACAACCCAGCAATTGCTGGGCATTTATTGCAGAAAGAGAAAACCTGTGCTCACATAAAAATATGTATATGGATGCCTATATCAGCTTTATTCACAATAGAGCAAAATTAGAAATAATTCAGACATCTGTCAACAGGTGAATGGTTAAACCACTGTGATCCAGCCATGACAGTCATACCATTTCCACTCTCCCGGGTGACTTTCCCACTTCCCTCTCTCTACTCAATCTCCAACACCTGGGAGCCTCCCTCCATCTCATTCTCAGGTCAGGTGATCACCTTGCTTTCTAACTCAAGGAGAAAATCAAAGCAATGTAGAGTCCTTCCACGACTCCAACCGTCAAACCTAGCCACCTACCAGCACCTGTACTTGTAGAGAGACAATGCCTTCTCTCATGCTCTACACATCTTCATACTCCTACCCAAAGTGAATCCCTCTCGTTGTTGAATTGGACTCTGTGGAGTCCAATTCAGTAATAAAAAGAAACAAACTATTGATACAGCAATCTCGAGAGAATTCTGCTGAGTGAACAAAGCCAATCTCAAAATGTGACATACTCTATGGTGCCATTAATTGAGCATTCTTGAAATGACAACATGATAGGAATGGAGAACAGATTGGTGGTTGTCAGGGTCTAAGAAGGGCATGGGGGCAGGATGGAAGTAGGCATGGCTATAAAAGGGCAACGTCAGGGATTCTTGTAGCAATTGAAAAAAAATTTTGACAGGACTGTATCAGTGTCAATATCCTGCTGTTGCTCTTGCAAGATGTTACCCTTGGAAACTGGATACAGGCATCTCTCTGCATTTTCTCTTTCATCTGCATGTGAATATACAATTATCTCAAAATAATAAGTTACATTTAAAAAAAAAAAAAGAAAATGTGGCCAGGCGCAGTGGCTCATGCCTGTAATCTCAGCACTTTGGGAGGCTCAGGCAGGAGGATCACAAGGTCAGGAGATCAAGACCATCCTGGCTAACACGGTGAAACCCCATCTCTACTAAAAATACAAAAAATTAGCTGGGCATAGTGGCACGCACCTGTAGTCCCAGCTAGTCGGGAGGGAGGCTGAGGCAGGAGAATCACTTGAATCTGGGAGGAGAGGTTGCAGTTAGCCAAGATCGCGCCACTGCACTGCAGCCTGGGCGACAGAGCGAGACTCCCACTGAAAAAGAAAGAAAGAAAAATGCCTTGATGTAAGTATACACATGACTTACACAGTATTCTTGCCAAAAAAAAAAATAGAGTTATGCAAATTAAAAATAAACGGAGATATCCTTTCCCATCTATCGGATTGGCATAAATTCACAAACTTAACAACATACGCTGTTGACAAGGCCGTAAGAAAATGTGTACCGTCATAAGTTGCTAGTGAGAATGCAGGAAGATATAATTTCTATATATCTTGTAAATAAAGGAGAATTAAGCAATATCTAGCAAAATAACATATACATCTACCCTTGACCCCGCCTCCACTGCTAGGACTCTATCCCAAAGTCAAAACAGCAAAAGTACAAAAAGATGCATGCATAAGGCTATTAATGTTGCTCTCTGTAATAGCCAAAAGTAGGAATAATCCCATCAAAAGGGAACTGGTTGTAAAAAGCAAATAACAACGATCTCCATGTACTGCAGTGGGGTTAGCGCTATGATGTTTTTTTAGTGGAAAATAAAGGTACAGAACATATATATTTGCTTATATACATACACGTACGTATAAATATAATAGAAGGAGGATCAAAAACTAATGAAAATGGTTACGTCTAGGGGAGAGAGAAAATGGGGCAGAAAGGATGAAGATGGAAATAAGACCTTTCGAAATGTACCGGTTTGATAGTTTTGGCACGGGAGCTCTTTAAATGTTTTCCATAATTATTGCTATGGTTTGAACATGCCCCTTCCAAAACAGGTGTTGCCAATGTGATCGTATTAAGAGGTGGGGCTTTAACTGGTGGGTTGGACCACAGGGCTCCTCCCCTGTGAACGGGACTCGGTGCCCTTATAAAAGGGTTCGGCAGAGGGAGGGAGTCTCTCGCCCTTCCTCCTCGTGAGGGTGCAGGTCTCGTCCGACTCGAAATGGCAGCGCTTTGATCTTGGGCTTGCAGCCTCCAGAACTGTAAGAATTAGATTTCTGTTCTTTATAAATTACCCTGTTTGTGGTATTCTGTTATAGCAGCACAAAACAGACGAAAGCAATTATAAAACAAATTTATATCAACATTTTTTTTTTTGAGACGGAGTTTCACTCCTGTTGTTCAGGGTGGAGCGCAATGGCGCCATCTCAGCTCACTGCAACCTCTGCCTCCCAGGTTCAAGTGATTCTCCTGCCTCGGACTCCCAAGTAGCTGGGATTACAGGCATTCACCACTATGCCCGGCTAATTTTTATGTTTTTAGTAGAGAAGGGGGTTTCACTAAGTTGGCCAGGCTGGTCTTGAACTCCTGACCTCAGGTGATACACCCGCTTCGACATTCCAAAGTGTTGGGATTACTGGTGTGAGCTACCAGGCCCAGCCTGTCAACATTTTAAAAAGCAATCTCTAAAAGTAGGGAAATAGAGGGGAGGAGAAGAATTGGAGCTAACAAGTTAGGACAATTTTTAAGGTCATTTTGCTCAAGAGCAGGAAACAACCGGGGCAGTAGTTCATGAGCCCAATATAAGTTGCTGGGTTTTTTTGAGACAGGAAAAATAGCATTCAGGGATGATGCACTGAATTTGAGCTACTGAACAACTAGAGGGATTCACTTTGGGTAGGAGTATGAAGATATGTAGAGCATGAGAGAAGGCATTGTCTCTCCACAGGTACAGGTGCTGGTAGGTGACTAGGTTTGACGGTTGGAGTCGTGGAAGGACTCTACATTGCTTTGATTTTCTCCTTGAGTTAGAAAGCAAGGTGATCACCTGACTTGGAAATGAGACGGAGGGAGGCTCCCAGGTGTTGGTGGTTGAGTAGAGGGAAGTGGGGGTCACCTGGGAGAGTGGAAACAGTGAGACTACCAGGCAGTGTGAAGGTGAGCCACTCAAGCTTCATGACCACAAATTTAAGCTGAGCCACAGTCAAGTGGTTATATGATTTTCTCTAGCCATGTCCAGCAGCATGTGTGAGAAAGTCTTTTTCATCTATGCAAGGAGGCATGTCCAAGAATGCTATTGCTGGCTGGGCGTGGTGGCTTACACCTGTAATCCTAACACTTTGGGAGGCCAAGGCAGGCAGATCACTTGAGGTCAGAGGTTCGAGACCAGGCTGGACATGGTGAAACCTTATCTCTACTAAAAATATAAAACTTAGCTAGGTGTGGTGGCACGCACCTATAATCCCAGCTACTCAGGAGGCTGAGGCAGGAGAATTGCTTGAACCCTGAAGGTTCAAGCAATAAGGTTGCATTGCTTGCAGTGAACCAAAATCACACCATTCCACTCCAGCTTAGGCAACAGAGCAAAAACTACCTCTCAAAAAATGAATGTTATCACCCACCTTCGAAGTCTTTTATCTCTGCCAAGGAGAGTTACAGAACACAAAGGAGAATATTACGCTTAGTAGGAAATTTCCCATTTATGCTGGAGGTTGCAAACTTTTTTAGTGAAAAGTCAGACCCTGGAGATGACCTTAAGCAGTAGGATATAACTCCAAGTTTAGCATTCCAATAATGGAACACTAGGCATATACGGTTAATGAACTTCTCAGTGTTAATCCAATTAGTGGACTTAATTTGAAATGTGGAACACCATAATTTGATGTGACCAGGCTGCAGAGCAAAAGGGCTACTGCAGAATTCTTACTGTCTTTAAAAAACTGGGTAGTAATTTTTAATTTGTGTCTTCCTGATTATCACATACGTGCATGTAATGATTTACAGACTTGTAGCCATAGCTATAATCTATAAATTAACTTGTGTATTGGCCTCCAAGTAGATGCCTTTTTGGACGGAGATGACCGTTATGAAAGAAATGGAAATAATTCTCATTTGCCATGGAGACCCAAGAAGACAAAAAGAGAAGTTGAAATACCAAGAAACAAAATGCCCCCAGGTAATATGTTACTCCCTCAAGTAACCTTAAAAATCAGTGAAATCAATTGCTGCTCAAAGGATGCACAAGACTGAATTAATGCTGAAATGTGGTATCATACTACATGCCCAATATTCGTTGTGTTCTATTCTGTCTGATCTTAATATGACAGTCTTTGCCTTCATTTTATATTTGTGTTTACTTGCTATACCCTTGGCCATCTTCTTTTCATATATGCCCAAGTAAAAAGGTAAGGTTTTATTCCCACAGAATTTTTCACCAACAAAAAGAAAGTCATCTTAAAGTTCTTGCGAAGTCTTTGAAATCATGGTGTTATCTCTTGTTTATTTTTTAACTTTGAAAAACAAGTACTGTTTGGGAAGGATACATTAGCTGAAATGACGTCAGTCTCAGTGGATGTGATTATAGAGGTCAGCTGAAGGAAAGGAGTAAAGCAGAGATCAATTTAAAGTGGACCTTGTGATTATTCGTCAGGGTATGACCTCACTGCTGCAAGTGTTCGGTGTCCTGATCAACAAACCATTTAAATATCACTTGAGAGAACAATTTAGAAAGTGTTACGTAGAGACATGAATATGTACTTAAAGAACAAATGGGAAAACCCACTTTTCTCAAGGCTTTGTAAATGGGGACTTGTGAGTTGTAGGAAGAGGTTTAGTGATCGCATTAGACGGAAGTAAAGAGGACGTATTTTGAGGAACTGTTAAATCCAGAAGTTCTGATGATAATTAAAGCAATGATGTTAAAGATGCATTTGAAATGTTTGAATTAAACTGTGTCATGGAATGGGAGTTTCATGAGAGTAATGCTTCTAATATTACTTCATATGACATGTGACTTTAAATATGTAGTAGTAGAACTAAATTACTGAATTAAATAGACATTTGACTGATTCACCTATATCCTTTAAGTTTATATTGTCAAGCTTGCCCCAGAAATACTTTTTAAAAACTCCTCATTGGGAAAAATGTAGATTGCGTTATTGTGAGGCAATTTACCTAACAGGGAATATGCCTAATATTTATGTATGAGGATCCTTTAAAATGTTTGCAAGCTGGATCTCCCCTCAGCAGACTTTGGCTCACACCTGTAATCCCAGCACTTTGGGAGGCTGAGATGGAAGGATTGCTTGAGGCCAGGAGTACAAGTCCAACCTGGGCAACCTACTGGGACTCTGTACAAAAACTTAAAAAAATAAAAATTAAAAACATTAGGTAGGTGTGGTGGTGCATGCCTCTGTAGTCTCAGCTGCTCAGGAGGCTGAGGCAGGAGGATAGTTTAAACCCAAGAGTTACAGGCTATAATAAGCCATAATCAAGCCACCGTATTCCAGACAGCCTTTTTTTTTTCCTTTTCAGATTGCTTGTAAAATTTTTTTTGTAATTCAGAAATATTCTTAGTGTGTATCTAGGTTATTTTTCCCTAATTGTGCCTAGAACATGATGCTACATGTACACATCTTTCTTGAATCAAAAATATCCTATGTATGTATCACTTCTATTTCATTTATTCTGGTTTTGTCCTTAAGAAATACCAGGTATCTATGTGCTGTATTGTTGCTTCCTATCCTCTGCCTTTCCTGCAGTCCCTTTAAATGAAAATAATAGTTTCTTATTTATCACCCTTTCTGTTAGAAGAGAGCACCTTACATTTATCTTCCATATCAGGGACTAATTTTTCCACATCTGCTCAGTATTCCCTACCACGTGGATTTTAATTTTTCTGCAATATTTTTTTTATCATCTGGAAATCCTTTTATATAATTTCTTTTTCTATTTTTCTATTTTTTTTTTTTTTTTTTGACAGAGTCTCACTCTGTCTCCCAGGCTGGAGTGCAGTGGTGCAATCTCGGCTCACTGCAACCTGTGCCTCCTTGGTTCAAGCGATTCTGCTGCCTTAGCCTCCCGAGTAGCTAGGGTTGCAGGCGCCTGCCACCATGACTGGCTGATTTTTGTATTTTTAGCAGAGATGGGGTTTCACCATCTTGACCAGTCTGGTCTTGAACTCCTGACCTCGTGATCCACCTGCCTTGGCCTCCCATAGTGCTAGGATTACAGGCGTGAGCCACCATGCCTGGCCTATTTTGTGTGCGTGTGTGTGTGTGTGTGTGTGTGTATGTGTGTGTGTGTAGTCTCGTCTCGCTCTGTCTCCCAAGCAACAGAATTACAAGCACCTACCACCACGCCCAGCTAATTTTGTATTTTTAGTGGAGACCAGATTTTACCATGTTGGCCAGACTGGTCTCGAACTCCTGACTTCAAGTGATCCTCCTGCCTTGACCTCCCAAAGTGCTGAGATTACAGGCATGAGCCACTGCGTCCAGACTTCCTTGTCTTTTAAGGCAAGATCTGTCTACACAAAATGTATGTCAGTTGACCAAGAAATTGAATGGCCCTAATGCAGCAGCCTGTCAGCTCATCCAGTGGCCGTAACCCCTCCCAGATCTACAACTGATGTGCAGGGTCCTTCCCTGTTCCCAGCACACCACCCACCTCATGACCCTACTCTGAGACGTTGGTTTTCTGGTGCTCTGAACGAATGCATGTGAAGAACTTCAGCACCCCGAGTTTGTGTTACTGTTCTTTCTGTCTCCCCATGACTCCTCTCAATCCCATTCCCTGGTGCTGTCTTTTGGGGGCAATGCTGGCAGGTCCCACACATCACAGAACCCACCATGCCTGCCTTGGTTCCTTCCTCCATGCCTGCCTCATTGAGGTCTATCATGACCTGGGGCTTCCCAGATTGCGGAAAATGACATGAGCTGGAAAAGCCACTGAGAACCACGACAATGGCACTGTGCTTATCTCGAAGGGTAAGTGTAGGGCAGAAGGGAAGGTACTGCCCATTTTTGTGTCTCTCTCTCTTCCTTTTTTTTTTTTTTTTTTTTTGAGAGAGGATCTCACTCTGTCACCTGGGCTGGAGTATAGTGGCATGATCCTGTCTCATTGCACCCTTGACCTGGGCTCAAGTGATCCTGCCTCAGCCTCCTAAGTAGCTGGGACTGCAAGCATACACCACCATGCCTTGCTAATTTTTTTTATTTTTTGTAGAGAGAGAGTTTCATGATGTTGCCCAGGCTGGTCTCAAACTCCTGGGCTCCAGGGATCTGCCTGCCTTGGCCTCCCAGAATGCTGGGATTACAGGCATGAGCCCCTACACCTGGCCTTTCATGTTTCTAACCAGCAAAGGCCTTGGGTGTCTCCATCAAGGTACAAGTGTAAAGGGGATACAAAGTTCCTTCTTACCCCTCAAAATGGTCAGGCTCTCTTTGACAAAATGAAACTGACATATTCCCTGAGGACAGTGATCTCTATAGGGGCTTACAGCCCATTTCCTCTGCACTTTAATTTGTATCCCTTCTTCCTATTAAAGGAGAAAATTATTCTGACACTTTTTAAAACAGTAAGGAAGACCTATTTCAGGACTATCACAAGAGTGGAGAAAGATCAAACTCAACTCCATGGAGAACAAGTGGGGATTTATAGCCAAGGAGAAGGAGTAGGAGTTGGGGGGTAGATGGAAAATTACTAAGAGGAGACATCAAGCATAGAGAATTCTTGCTGAGGGCAGGCCAGGGTGATCAGATAGGAAGGGCAAAAGAAGGGATTCTTTCTAAACTGACTTAGTAGGATTCTTGTTAAAACTAGGCTAGGCACAGTGGCTCATACCTGTAATCCCAGCCTTTTGGGAAGAGAAGGCAGACATCACGAGGTCAGGAGTTCAAGACCAGCCTGGCCAACATGGTGAAACCCTGTCTTAAAAAATATACAAAAAAAATCAGCTGGGCATGCTGGCGCATGCCTGTGATCTGATCCATTCAGGAGGCTGAGGCAGGAGAATTGCCTGAACCCAGGAGGCAGAGGTTGCAGTGAGCCGAGATTGCGCCAGTGCACTCCAGCCTGGGCGGCAGAGCAAGACTCCATTTGAAGAAATAATAGGTTATGCAGATCTGGCAAGGATGGGGCCTAGTTGAGAAACACATTTAGAGGAACTTAGCTAAAGTTTGCTTAAAGAGTCTATAGTCACGTTGGGAGGCCGAGGTGGGCAGATCACTTGAGGTCAGGAGTTCGAGACCAGCCTGGCCAACATGGCGAAACCCCATCTCTGCTAAAAATACGAAAAAATGGCCTGGCGCAGTGGCTCATGGCTATAATCCCACCACTTTGGGAGGCCGAGGCGGGCAAATCAAGAGGTCAAGGGATCAACACCATCCCAACATGGCCAACATGATGAAACCCCAATTCTACTTAAAATACAAAAATTAGCCGGGTGTGGTGGCATACACCCGTAGTTCCAGCTACTCGGGAGGCTGAGGCAGGAGAATTGCTTGAACCCAGATGGCAGAAGTTGCAGTGAGCCAAGATCATGGCACTGCACTCCAGCCTGGCAACAGAGCAAGACTCCATCTCAAAAAACAAAAGACCACACACACACACATTAGCCGGGCATGGTGGCACATGCCTGAAATCCCAGCTACTGGGGAGGCTGAGGCAGGAGAATCACTTGAACCCGGGGGGCGGAGGTTGCAATGAGCCGAGATCGTGCCACTGCACTCCAGCTGGCGACAGAGACTCTGCCTCAAAAAAAAAAAAAAAAAAAAAAAGCTGGACATGGTGGTGCATGCCTGTAATCCGAGCTAATCAGAAGGCTGAGGTAGAACAATCACTTGAACCTGGGAGGTGGGAGGTGAAGATTGCAGTGAGCCAAGATTGCACCATTGCATTCCAGCCTGGGTGACAGAGTTAAGACTCTGTCGAATGAATGAATGAATGAATGAGTGAACGAATGATTGAATGTATTACTCCCAAGTTCTAGAATTAGCCCATCAGTCATGTTTATGGTAAAGTGACTTTTCATCTTTATAAATATTTTAGAAAAAAGCAAGGAGATGGTTTACAGAAGCTGTTGTCATAAGTTATTTGGAACTAAAAGTTAGAATCAGAAATCCTGCTCTATGTGCTTTAAAGTTCACATTGTTAGGTGTCATTACACCCATTTGAGAGACAAGAAAACTAAAAGGTCATGTTCTTAAGGCTTCATAGTTGCAGTAAAAGTAGCTCTGAAACCCAGCTCTTTCGACTCAGAATGCAGTTTTTCTTCTACCCTCTGTCATCTTTGCCTTGATAGAAAGACATGCCATCTGATCAGAAGAGCATCTCAGAATTCTGTCTTCCCCCAGCAGTAGTAACTGCAATGATTTGGCTGCTAAACATATGTATCAGCCCTGTGAACACCAGAGGGAATGTTATAAGAGAGGGCAGAGAAGGCTTGCCATAGCCAGGTGCATGTTAGTAGGCCTAGAAGCTCATGTTTTGAAAGAGGTCAACCTAAGCTGATAGTAAGTAGACATATTAATGCACCGATAGTATCTTCAGGTCATGGTTTCCTACTGGAAGATGGGGTGAGGGGGAAGCAGTAATGGTTATCTGGCAAATTTTTATAAATGATCATTTTCCAATGATTGTTTGTGGGCTGGTGGTTGGGGAGAGAAGACAGAGTCTTGCTTTCTTGCCCAGGCTGGAGTGCCATGGCACCATCTCAGCTCACTGTAACCTCCGCCCCCCAAGTTCGAGCAATTCGCTTGCCTCAGCCTCCCGAGTAGCTGGGATTATAGGCATATGCCACCATGCCTGGCTAACTATTGTGTTTTTAGTAGAGATGGGGGTTTCACCACATTGTCCAAGCTGGTGTCGAACTCCTGACCTCAAGTGATCCACCTGGCTGGGCCTCCCAGGGTGCTGGGATTACAAATATGAGCCACCATGCCCGGCTCCAACTTATTTCAGTTAGTTAATAAGGAGCTCCTCTTTTTGGTAAAATGATGAAGCAAATATTTCTATAGTAATGTTTATATACTGGGTACTTTATGATTAATGTGATTTTTTGGTTTTTTTGAGACGGAGTCTGGCTCTATTATTCAGGCTGGAGTGCAGTGGTACGATCATTGGCTCCCTGCAACCTCTGCCTCCCAGGTTCAAGTGATTCTCCTTCCCCAGCCTCCCAAGTAGCTGGATTACAGGCATGCGCCACCATACCCAGCTAATTTTTGTATTTTTAGTGGAGACGGGATTTCACCATGTTGGCCAGGTTGCTCTTGAACTCCTGACCTCAGGTGATCCACCTCCCTCAGTCTCCCAAAGTGCTAGGATTACAGGTGTGAGCCACTGTACCCAGCCTAATTTGATTTAACATTTACTTTTTGTACAGAGTGTTTCAATAGCAAACAAAGAGATTAGATATTTATAACAGAATTCTAGTTTGTCTACAGACTTACCTATAATGGCAAATCATCGCTTGGGTTTCCTTTTTTTTTTTTTTCCGAGATGGAGTCTCGCTCTGTCTCCCAGGCTGGAGTACAAGGACGCAATCATGGCTCACTGCAACCTCTGCCTCCTGGGTTCAAGTGATTCTCCTGCCTCAGCCTCTCAAGTAGCTGGAATTTCTTGCGCAGGCTACCACGCCCAGCTAATTTTTGTATTTTTAGTAGAAACAGTGTTTCACCATGTGTGACCCAGGCTGGTCTTGAACTCCTGAGCTCAGGTGATCTGCTTGCCTCAGCCACCCAAAGTGCTGGGATTACAGATATGAGCTACCGCTCCCTGGCCTTGGTTTTCTGTGTAAAACAATTTGCATTGTTTTTAGCCATGAATAAGATCCTCAAGTATACAGAAATATTTCTATCTTAGGCTTTTACATGAACTTGCTTTCTTTTTTCTGTAGGACCTGCTCATCTTTCAACCACATGTCACCATCCTCCTCATGCTCATCTTGTAAGTACTTCCCTTGATACCTTGGAATGTTGATCCCTTTGTCATACCTGGTAGATCTGGTCAGAGCTTTGTCTTACAGAGTGTTCTGAATATAGTTTTCTAATAAGGAAGAGAAAGTATTTACATGTGGGATAAAATTGTGTTTAATAGGTGCTTCGTTAAAGGAATTTTTTTTTTTTTTTGAGACAGTGTCTCGCTCAGTCACTCAGGCTGGACTGCAGTGCCTCAGTCTTGGCTCACTGCAACCTCTGCCTCCCAGGTTCAAGTGATTCTCCTGCTTCAGCCTCCTGAGTAGTTGGGATTACAGGCCTGCACCACCACATCTGGCTAATTTTTGTATTTTTAATAGAGACAGGGTTTCACTACGTTGGCCAGGCTGGTCTCTAACTCCTGACCTCAGGCAATCCTCCTGCCTCAGGCCCCCAAAGTGCTGGGATTACATGAGTGAGCCACCATGCCCAGACTTGTTACAAGAATTTTTAAAGCCTGTCTTTCTGACTTTCATGCTGATGTAATTATCATTCATTTGTTGGTTGGGTGTGTGTTCCCTTCTTCATTGTAAAAGGGACTTGTGGCATCTTACAAAACTACAATGTAATAAAACGTAAACCTCAAACAGAAAGGAAAAGGAAAATAAAGGTAGAAACTCTCCTCATAGTCTATAAAATGTCACCTTCAAAAAAAATCTGTCAGCATTCTTGTCTTCGTGTCCTACGTAGAAGCCCTTTAGTTGATGCTTAAACACGAGCACGTATTTCCTGGACTCAATGCTTACTGCAAAAATAAGTGTTTCTAAGAGTATAAAAGAATGGGAGGCTGGGAGCAGTGGCTCACGCCTGTAATCCCAGCACTTTGGGAGGCTGACGTGGGTGGATCACCTGAGGGGAGGAGTTTGAGACCAGCCTGGCCAACATGCTGAAACTCTGTCTCTATTAAAAATATAAAAATTAGCCAGGCATGGTGGGATGTGTGTGTAACCCCAGCTACTCAGGAGGCTGAGCAGGAGAATCGCTTGAGCCCATTTGAACCCAGGAGGCGGAGGTTGCAGTGAGCCAAGATAACGCCTTTGCACTCCAGCCTGGGTAACAGTGTAAGACTCCGCTGAAAACACGAGTGCGCGCGTGCACACACACACACACACACACACACACACACACACGGTATGAAGTGAAAAAAAAAAAACCTCAAATCAGTATTTCCCAAGCTCCCAAGCTGTGTTCTGCAGAGCAACAACCACTAGCCCTTGAAATTGAAGGAGTTTAAAATATACCACTCTGGTGTAGTAATGATTTCAGTTAAAGGCATTTGAAGAAACAACAGGTGCAAAAATAGCACTCTGACCTTGGTACTGTTTCTTAAGGAATAAAATTCCCATGTGAGATACACAACACTCTTACCCTCCAGGAGGAGGAGTTGAGACCCAGAGAATTCTGCACAGATCTTGTTAAGATAACTCTTGCCTTTTAAGCCTCCCCACGTAATTTTGCTTCTTCACAACTAACTATTCTTTGTCCAATTCAGCGTCGGTGTGATAGACTCTCACTGCTGCTTCAGGTCCTCATTATCTTATGAGGGCTCCCATGCCACATAAAACTTGTGCTCAGTAAATGTGTGTGCTTCTCTGTTAATCTTTCTTACATCAGTCTAATTCTCAGGCCCAGCTGGAACCCTAAGGGGATGAAGCTGGAGTTTTGCCACCCCTACGATATGTTGCCAGAAGAGAAGAAAACAAAGTCTTTGACTGTAGGACTTTGCAGTCTTTGACAGGTCCCAAATCTAACCCCTTCTCACCATTATCACCACGGTCACCACAGTGTCCAAGCCACCCTCATCTCCCATCTGAACTTTCATGTTTGCTGGCTGAGCGCAGTGGCTCATGCCTATAATCCCAGCACTTCTGAAGGCCAAGGTGGGTGGATCAGTTGAAGCCAGGAGTTCGAGTCCAGCCAGGCCGATAAGTGAAACTCCATCACTACTAAAAATATAAAAATCAGTTAGGTGTGGTGGCGGGCGCCTGAATCCCAGCTACTCAGGGTGCTGAGGCAGGAGAATTGTTTGAACCTGGGAGGTGGAAGTTGCAGTGAACCAAGATCACACCATTGCACTCCAGCCTGGGTGGCAGAGGGAGACCCATCTCAAAAAAAAAATTAATGAAGAAATGAACTTTCATACTTGCCTCATACTGATCCGCTTCTACTCTTGCCACTTTTTCTCTCTTCTCAACAGAGTGGTTGATCGTTTAAAACACAGAGTGATGCTTTAAAACAGAAGTCAGCTCATGCCACTGTTCTGCAAAGCCCTTTAATTTATCCAAAATAATATCTGCATTCCTTTCAACTGCCTGACAGATGACACTCCTCCAGCCTTGGGATCTTATTGATCCCCCTCCTGCCACCAGTGCTCCTCTAGCTTCCTCAGCCTCCCTCAACAGAGCCAGCTGGCTGTGGGCTTGGGGGCCTTTGCACTCCTCACATCCCATCACTAACCCATGGGCAGAGCGTGCGCTCTCTCCGATTTATTCAACTCTGAGCAAAAATGTCCTTTTCATCAGGCATAGTGCCTAGTGCCTCATGCCTGATGCCTGTAATCCCAGCACTCTGGGATGCTGAGGAAGGAGGATCACCTAAACTAGGAGTTCGAGACCAGCTTGGGCAACACAGCAAAATCCTGTCTCTATGAAAAAGTGAAAAAAGGCTGGGTGCAGTGGCTCATGCCTGTAATCCCACCATTTTGGGAGGTTGAGGCTGCAGATCACTTGAGGTCAGGAGTTTGAGACCAGAATGGGCAACGTGGTGAAACCCCATCTCTACTAAAAATACAAAAATGAGCTGAGTGTGGTGGTGTGCTCCTGTAGTCCCAGCTACTCAGGAGGCTGAGCCAGGAGAATTGCTTGAACCCAGGAGGAGGTTACAGTGAGCCAAGGTGGCACCACTGCACTGTAGCCAGGGTGACAGAGTGAGACTCCATCTCAAAAAAAAAAAAAAAGTAGCCAGGCATGGTGGTATGTGCCTGTAGTCCCAGCTACTTGGGAGGCTGAGGCAGGAGGATCACTTGAACCCAGGAGGTCAAGGCTGCAGGGAGCTATGATTGTGCGACTGCACTCCAGCCCGGGTGACAGAGTGACTCCTCATCTCAAAAAATCCTCCCCTTGCCACTGAATACCCTCCATGATAGCCACTTTCTATCTGCTTAGCCTTATTTTTTCTTCACAGCATTTATTTAATGCATGACATAATTTATCTGCATCCACCAACACAGAGGCTCGACAAGGCCAGGAACTTGGCTCCTTTTGCTCCTTGCTGTATTCAGTTCTCCAGAACATTCTTAGCACCTTATAGATGTTTAACAATTTATTGAATGACTGATATAAATACACTAATGTAAATCCTGAATCTCATTAATATAATATGCAGCTTTCTTGAAGCTGTTTGAGCACAGAATTTTTGAACAGAAATGCCTGTTATCTCGTAGGACATGAGAATTTTAGAGCAATTTGGGAAACACTGCCTTAATTATTCCTTAAATGGTAAAATCAGATTTTGCCTTTTCCTTTACATATTTTTATCTTTTAGTCCAAGACCCTGTGTCATCCTATCAGCCTGTTCTCTTCAGTACTACCAAAAATCACAGCACAGGTGACGCCAGTCACATCTGAACCCAGCAGCCAGCCTCCCCCTGCCAGAACAGAGCCCCCCAGTCCTGTGTCTGTCACACGTGCCGGTCAGCCTCGGATGGAAACGGCTTCAAGCCCAGAGGAAGACTCTCATCCAAATAGCGTCACCTCTCATCGCCAAGCATCACTGCAGAATGCATCTGGTCAGGTAAACATGGAAAATGCAAGTACAACTAGGTAGCTTTGTGACAGTGAAAACGCAGTTGGTTTCCCATTTGCCTCCCTGCGGAACTGCACCTAAGAAAGCCTGACAGATGAGCATGTATGCCAATCCAAAGCCAAAACTAAACAAGGCCATGGAAACAGCCTATAATTTGGTGGCACACGTACAGCCCAGCATTTCATTAAATACTGAAATATTCTCATTTCACTATTTAATGATATTATTTAATGCTATTGTATTTAATGCTTCAGATGGGGAAGAAGTTTTGTTCACCTGCCCTGCTTTTTCAGCAGCAGCAAACTTCTAGAGAATTCCTCCTACTCACCATCCTGACACTCTTTTCACCTTGTTTCCTTCCTCCCAAAAACAAGGACAATGAGGCAGCCAGAAGCAGTGAGTCACGCCTGTCATCCTAGCGTTTGGGAGGCCAAGGTGCAGGGATCACTTGAGCCTAGGAGTTTGAGACCAGCGTGGGCAACATAGCGAGACCTTGTCTCTACTAAAGTTCGAAAAACTTAGCTGGGCACATTGGCTCATGCCTATAATTCATCTCTTTGGGATGTCGAGGTAAAGGATCACTTGAGCCCAGAAGTTTGAGACCAGCCTGGGCAATGTAGTAAGACCTTGTCTCTACTAAAATTCAAAAAAAAATTATTCAGGTGTGGTGGCGTGCACCTGTAGTCCCAGCTACTTGGGAGGTGGAGATGGGAGGATCGCTTGAGCCTGGGAGGTCCAGGCTGCAGCAAGCTGTGATTGCACCGCTGTACTCTAGGCTGGGCGACAGAGCAGAACTGTCTCAAAAAAAAAACCAAAAAAACAAAAACAAAAAAAACAAAAGGCAAAGCCCCTTTGACAGTATTGACTGAAGAAAATAATCCTGTTTCACCTACCCTTTTTTCCCCCCTAAACTCAAAAGAGCCCTGTTTATATGCAGCCAAACATTTCCCATAATCCTGTTGACCCTGGGTCTGCCTGCAGTGGTAATGGAAATTAGGGGTTCTGCTTGGGGGAGAGAAACTGACCTACAGGAGTTTAAACAAAGAGGGATTTTTTTTTCTTAAATAGAAATCTGAAATATAATATATCCAAATGAATCTATAACTATTAGAAATATTGAGAGAATTTGGCAGTGTTCAGCATTTAATCAAGATTGATTGAATGTGTGATTGATTTAAGCTGTGAGTGACCTCTTCTCCAGAACTGGATGGTTGGCATTAATGGTGATCATCTCAGGGCTGGCCTTCCAGTTCAAATGCAGTAGCCACTTAGCTTTGGGACAGCAGCTAGTTTGCTTGGTTTGTTTATTTCAGGGAGGTTTTCTGCTTCCCTCCTCCTGCTGTGAGGTGTTTTAGGTCACTCCCTCTTGAATATGAACTATTTTGTTTTTTGAGACAGAGTCTTGCTCTGTCGCCCAGGCTGAAGTGCAATGGCACAATCTTGGCTCACTGCAACCTCCGCCTCTCAGGTTCAAGTTGTTCTCCTGCCTCAGTCTCCCGAGTAGCTGAGACTACAGGCATATGCCACCATGCCCGGTTAATTCCTGTATTTTTAGTAGAGATAAGGTTTCGCCATGTTGGCCAGGCTGGTGTTGAACTCCTGACCTCAGGTGATCTACCTGCCTTGGCCTCCCAAAGTGCTGGCATTACAGGTGTGAGCCACCGTGCCCGCCTTAAATATGAACACTTGAATGGAGGGAAATGCACAAAGAGGGAAGCCTGAGAGGAAAACATGCTTCTGAATAGAAGAGTTTGGTGTTAGCTTTTTGAAGTCCATGTTTCCCTTATCTTTGCTCACGGCCTTAAAACTTAAAGTAACTGCTATAAATCTCATTTCCAGATTCATTTGCCCTTGGATCAACCATTGTATAACCTCATTTTTCATTTTCTCTATCATATGGAAAAAGTAGAAATAAATTGTGTCTACTTGCAGAAAAGCTTCTGAAAGTAACCACTGTATTATAGAGCTGTGATTCATAGAGTTTATAATGTTATTCACGGTCAACTTTGGTTAAAACAATCTTTCTGACTACTACAGTAATTTTATATAAGTAATTTTGGCAAAATTCTTTGTTCTCTATAGGTCATAGATGAGATAGTAGGAAACTTCAGCAGAGCAGTTCATGGCTTGCAAGCTCATAACAAACTGCAGGAAGCTTGTGAGGTACTCCAGAAACTAACAGCTTTGACCCCGAGATTTTCTAAGCCAGCTCAGGTAAGCAGAGGGTGACTGGGAGGGAAGAAGATAGGAAAGAGGGAAAACTGAAAAGCAGAAAAAGAGAACCTATGGCTGGATGCGGTGGCGCACGTCTATAATCCCAGCACTTTGGGAGGCCAAGGCGGGCCGATCACATGAGGCTGGGAGTTAGAGAACTGACTGGGCAACATGGCGAAACCCATCTCTACTGAAAAAAATAAAAATAAAAAATTTAGCTGGGCTCGGTGGTGGGCACCTGTAATCCCAGCTACTCAGGAGGCTGAGGCACAAGAATCACTTGAACCCAGGCAGCGGAGGCAGTGAGCCATTATCACACCACTGCACTCCAGCCTGGGTGGCAGACAGAGATTCTGTCTCAAAAAAGAAAAAGAGAATCTAGAGATTGTACCCTGTGCCCTGTGCTGACCTTAGCATTATAAAGACTGTTTAAATTTTAGCAAGCAAATTTTTATCTTTAAATCTGGAAAGTTAAGAATTAAATTGGTCAGTAGTGACATTCTTGGATATACTGTGTTTATGTTCATTTGTTCATTAATCAGGTTACTGCCTTGCTGCTGCCTTTGTTAGAGGTCTGCTGGCATTCAGCCAGGCACGGTGGCTCATGCCTGTAATCCCAACATTTTGGGAGGCCAAAGCAGGTGGATAGCTTGAGCCCAGGAATTCAAGACCAGCCTGGGCAACATGGTGAAACCCCATCTCTATCAAAAATTCAACAATTAACTGGGTGTGGTGGCGTGCGCCTGTAGTTGCAGCTGTTCGGGAGGCTGAGATGGGAAGATGGATGGAACATGGAAGGTGGAGGTTGCAGTATGCCAGGACTGCACCACTGCGCTCCAGCCTGCGCCACTGCGCTCCAGCCTGGACAGCAGAGCCACACCCTGTCTCAAAAAGACAAAAAAAAAACCTCAGCATTGCTCTTTTCTTCAGGGTTTCTTTTTTCAGTCTGGTGATGTTAATTGGATATTTGGTCTACTTACCACTCAAAAAGAATTGTCAGTTTTTCAGAATAATAAGAAATATGAATCCTCCCTTGTAGGTCATATGAAGTGATATATTCTCCTTCCTTGTCAAATTGTAACATTGTTTTTTATAAAATGCGTTTGAAATGGACTATGAAGCTAATAATAAGCATGCAAATGTAAAACAGTCATATGCTGGGTGTGTGTCTCATGCCTGTAATCCAAACACTTTGGGAGGCCGAGACGGGGGATCTCTTGGAGCCAGGTGTTTGAGACCAGCCTGGGCAACATAGTGAGCCCCCACCTCTACAAAGAGTTTTTTAAAATTAGGCATGATGGTGTACACCTGTAGGCCTAGCTGCTGGGGAGGCTGAGGCAGGAGGATCGCTTGAGTCCAGGAGTTTGAGACTGCGGTGAGTTGTGATTGTTCCGCTGCACTCCAGCCTCGGCAACAGAGCAACACCCCATCTCTTAAAAGTAAAATTTTCAAAAGCAATCATAAACAGTTCAGGGATGTATGTTTGCTTTCTGATACTCCCAGGTTCATCTCGTCAATTCCCTTGTTTACCTGAGTGAACAGTTCCTGAGGATCCCATTTCAGAACAATAGCAGTCTGGGCTTCAAAGTTCCTGCGACTATCTGCCTCTTTCATTCTTTCAACAATGTCATCAAAGCTGGAGAAGGAAGTCGGCAGGGATCCAAGCGTGACCCTGAGCAGGTAGGTGCCAGGTAAGCAGGTGGCCAAATCTGCTTAGAAGCATTTTAATCTTGGCAGGTCCAGGTGTCACAGCCTCTCCCCAAACCTTTAAAGAGAACCTTGCAGAAGTATGTGCTGCAGAAGAAACCACCTGCCAAGCCTTCTCTGGGGTCTCCTCCCTACCCCACCAGTGAGCCAAGACTCCTTAGTACTACAATCAAGTGAAAAGGAGTTAGGGGCTGGGACCTGGTGGCTCACACCTATAATCCCAGCACTTTAGGAGGCCAAGGGAGATAGATCACCTGAGATCAGGAGTTGGAGACCAGCCTGGCCAACATGGCAAAACCACATCTCTACTAAAAAAAATATTAGCCAGGCATGGTGGCAGGTGCCTGTTATCGCAGCTACTCAGGAGGCTGAGGCAGAAGAATCAATTGAACACGGGAGGCAGAGGTTACAGCGAACTGAGATCATGCCACTGCATTCCAGGCCAGGTGACAGAGTGAGATGTCGTTGAGGGGAAAAATGACTTAAGAAAGTGTTGGCATACAGCAAACACTGAATAAGTTACGTTTGCTATTCACATGAAAAGACATTCAACGTCACTGGTCATTAGGGAAATGCAAATCAAAACCAAAATGAGATACCAGTTCACAATCAAAAGGACAGAAAATAACAAGTACTGGCAAGGATGCCGAGAACTTGCAACCCCATCCATTGTTGGATTGTAAAATGATGCAGCCACTTTGGAAAACAGTTTGGCAGTTGCTTAAAATGTAAAAAATAGGCCGGGTGTGGTGGCTCATGCCTGTAATCCCAGCACTTTGGGAGGCCAAGGTGGATGAATCACAAGGTCAGGAGTTCAAGACCAGCAAGCTAATGCGGTGCAATCCCATCTCTACTAAAAATACAAAAAAAAAAAAAAAAAAAAAACTAGCTGGGCATGGTGGCATGCGACTGTAGTCCCAGCTCCTCGGGAGCCTGAGGCAGGAGAATCGCTTGAACCCAGGAGGCAGGGGTTGCAGTGAGCCTAGACCTCGCCAGAGCACTCTAGCCTGGGCAACAGAATGAGACTTCCTCTCAAAAAAAAAAAAAAAAAAAAAAGTAAATAGAATCGCCGTGTAATCTAGCAATTCTCCTAGTGTCTACCCAAGAGAAATGAAAACATGTCCATACAAAAACTTGTACACTCGTGTTTGTAGCAGCATGGTTTAATAGCTAAATAGCCAAAAAGTGGAAACTACTCACACATCTGTGATCTGATGGATGGCTAAATAGAATCTGATCTATTCATACAATGGAATATTATTCAGAAACAAAAAGGAATAAAGTCTTGATACATGCTCCAACTGTCTCCGAGGCTGGAATGCAGTGGCGCGATCTTGGCTCAGTGCAACCTCCATCTCCCGGGTTAAAGCTATTCTTCCGCCTCTGCCTCTCAAGTAGCTGAGACTATAGGTGTATGCCACCATGCCCAGCTAATTTTTTGTATTTTCAGTAGAGACAGGGTTTCACCATGTCAATCATGTTGGTCTCAAACTCCTGACCTCAAGTGAGCCACCTGCATCAGCCTCCCAAAGTCCCGGGACTACAGGCGTGAGCCACCACACCCAGCTACCAAGTTTATTTTAGGGAGGTTGAATCCTAAAATTAGATTGTGGTGATGGTTGCATAACCCTGTGAATATACTAAAAAACATTAAGTTATATACTCTCAGCGTATGAATTGTATATGGGAAAGTTATCTCAATAAAGCTGTCATTTAAAAAAACTCTATCATGAGCAGGTCTAGACTGATAATCTGATGGGGCAAAGGCATATTTCTTTGGTTGGCCCTCTTAGTTGGGTTCAAAGGATGATAAGTCTTTAGCCAGGTTGCAGGTACTTTCTGCTGGGTTCCAAGGCCTGTTCTAAGGAATACCAGCCTTATTACACCACTGAAGATTCCCCTTCCAATCCTCTCCAAAACATTATTTTACTGATAAAAGACACCGAGGTTTTACAAGTCACATGCTGTTTTCCTCTCCATGCAGGTAGAATACATGCTGGAGATGTCCTTGGTGGCGCTTGGGAATATCGGGGAAACGTTTCTAGAGCAGAAGCAGCCTCCCGAGTCTTCAGTGACTTTGACCTCTTCCATTGCTTCTCTGCTGCTGAGCAGGTTAACAGGGGAGGACGGAACGGGACGGGTTTCACTGTGTTTTTCACTTTCAGAGGCCATAGAAAAATTGACTTCCATTTTTCACTTGTTTCTCATTAGACAAAACCTATCAACTTTACCTCTGAGCTCTTACACTCTGGGTCACCCGGCCCCTGTGAGGCTAGGCTTTCCATCCGCTGCAGCTTTGAAGGAGCTCTTGAATAAACACCCCGGAGTTAATGTCCAAGTGAGTGTGAAATTGATTGTGATCAGAAGGAAAATGGGATCTGGTGGCCACGCAGGCATTGGGGTGAAAGTAATGTACCATGAAATGTAAGCTGAATAGACCAGATCAGATGAGAGAGTTTATGTGGCATTTGTTTTTATTTCATACTGGCAGGGATAGAGACCTCTTCAAACTGATCCACTGTAGAAGTTGGGAGCATTAAACAGATTTCTGGATTTAATTAAATTTCTATGTTGTGATTTGAGTTGATCTCATCTCTGCAGTTTGTTTTTTGTTATTGTTGTTGTTGTTGTTTTGAGACAGAGTCTCACTCTGTCACCCAGGCTGGCGTGCAGTGGCATGATCTCGGCTCACTGCAGTCTCTGCCTTCTGAGTTCAAGTGCTTCTCCTGCCTTAGCCTCCTGAGTAGCTGGGATTATAGGCATGGCCCACCACACCTGGCTGATTTTTGTATTTTTAGTAAAGATGTGGTTTTGCCATGTTGGCCAGGCTGGTCTCGAACTCCTGACCTCAGGTGATCCGCCTGCCTCAGCCTCCCATAGTGCTGGGATTACAGGTGTGAGCCCCTGTGCCCAGGCTGTGCACTATTTTTAAAAAAAGCTAGGACTATCTAAGTAATTGTTGACTAAATATACCAACCTACTCATATCAATATAGTTCTTTCAGCAATTACCTAACAAATACAGGTAGCATTGTTTCCTTATCCTGAAGAGAATAGTTACTTCCTAGTAAAACAGAATCCTCTAGATACAAAGAAGAAAAATAATAATTCTGGGGGCCCCAGGTATAATTCATCTTTAATTATTTCTCATAGAGGTTATAATGTAGAATGTTATTTGTGGTATTAGCAGGGGTAACATCCCAACATTTACTTTAGTACATGATATCTAGCTGGGCATGGTGGCTCACGCCTGTAATCCCAACACTTTGGGAGGCTGAAGCAGGAGGATCCCTCAAGGCCAGGAGTTTGAGACCAGCCTGACCAGCATAACGAAACCCCATCTCTACTAAAAATACAAACATTAGCCAGGCATGGTGGCACATGCCTGTAGTCCCAGCTACTTGGAAGGCTGAGGCAGGAGACTCACTTGAACCTGGGAGGCAGAGGTTGCAGTGAGCTGAGATCACGCCACTGTACTCCAACCTGGTTGACTGAGTGTGACTCTTTCTCTAAAAAGAAAAAATATATATACATATACACACACATATATGTGTATATATACATATATATGCTATCTGATATCTTTCTACTTATTGGGGTCATTTATAAACATTTCAGCAATGGGTAAAACTGGACTTTTCTTTGTCTCTAGGTAACAGGACTAGCTTTCAATCCCTTCAAAGATTTAGACAACAGAAACGTTGTTGGAAGCATTGGAAGTGTGTTACTAAGCGCTAATCATAAATTGCTCCAAGTCCATGATTTAATGGAGGACATTGAGGTAACAACGGATTCTTAGGAAACAAAATAGAGAATGGGATATTCTAGAACAGGCTGGAAAGATGCGACAACTTAAAAGGAATTATGTTAGAATGATGGCAGTGCCATTGTTTAGTTATTAACACCTTAGGAATTTTACAGGGAGACATACCTTACCCTTAGAAAAAGTGTTTTAGAGAGCTGGACACAGTGGCTCATGCCTGTAATCCTAGCACCTTGGGAGGCTGAGGTGGGAAGATCACTTGAGGTCAGGACTTCGAGACCAGCCTGGCCAACATGGTGAAACCCCATCTCTACTAAAAATACATAAAATTAGCTGGGCGTGGTGGTGGGCACCTGTAATACCAGCTACTCTGGAGGCTGAGGCAGGAGAATAGCTTGAATCTGGGAGGCAGAAGTGACAGTGAGCTGAGATCACGCCACTGCACTCTAGCCTGGGCAACAGAGTGACACTTGGTGTCAAAAATAATAATAACTGTTTTGGGTCTTGGACTATGTACTTTTAACCTCAGCAGTATCAGCTACTAACATCCAATGAGGAAGCCTTGGCTGCGACAGTGGCTCATGCCTATAATCCTAGCATTTGGGGAGGCTGGAGCAGTAGGATTGCTTGAGATCAGGAGTTCAAGATAAGCCTGGCCTACATAGCAAGACCCCATTTCAGTAAAAAAAAAAGAAGACCTAGGAAGTTTCCTTACCTTATCAATATAACAGATTTTGAAAGGCATCAATGAATGGACCGTGATGATGATTGTCTCTTATTCTAGATCATGCTCTGGAGAAATGTTAGCCTGGAAACCCATCCCACCAGCCTCAACGTGAGCACAGATCAGTTCACAATCACCGTGAACGTCACATCCTTGGAGAAATCCCTGATAGTGAGCATGGATCCTGACAGTCCCCTCTTAATGACGCTCTACCTGGGATTCCAGTATCAGCCTAACTGCACTCACTTCCACCTGAACATCACTCTTCCAAAGGATAAGGTGTGGCAAAAAGGTAAAACCCAACCAGCTGTTAGAAACTTACCTTGATTTTTTTTTTTTTTTTTTTTTTTTTTTGCCTAGGATGGAGTACAGTGGCACCATCATTGTTCACTACAGCCTCAGACTGTCAGGCTCAAGGGACCCTCCTGCCTTAGCCTCTTGAGTAGCTGGGACTACAAGTGCACACCACTACATCTAGCTAATGTTTTAAAAAGAACTTTTGTAGAGATAGGGTCTTGCCATGTTGCCTAGGCTGGTCTTGAACTCCTGGCTTCTAGCAGTCTTCCTATCTCAGCCTCTCAGAGTGCTGGGATTACAGGCATGAGCTACTGCGCCTGGCCAAATTTTTTCCTTGTTTTGAAAAATGTTTATTTTGAGATAATTGTAGATTCGCATGCAGTTACAAGAAATAACAGAGACAGGCCAGGCACGGTGGCTCGCACTGTAATCCCAGCACTTTGGGAGGCCGAGGTGGGTGGATGTCCTGAGGTTAGGAGTTTGAAATTAGTCTAGTTAACATGGTGAAACCCCCATCTCTATTAAAAATACAAAAAAATCAGCCGGGCCATGGCGGTGGGCACCTGTAATCCGGGCTACTTGGGAGGCTAAGGCAGAATTGCTTAAACCCAGGAGGCGAAGGTTGCAGTGAGCCAAGATTGCTCCATTGTACTCCAGCCTGGGTGACAGAGTGAGAGAAAAAAAAAACTAGACAGGCTGGGCGCGCCGTGGCTTATGCCTGTAATCCCACTGAAATCCTAGCACTCTGGGAGGGAGAGACTAGTGGACTACCTGAGGTCAAGAGTTTTAGATTAGCCTGGCCAACATGGTAAAACCTCATTTCTACTAAAAATACAAAAAGTAGCTGGTGATGGTGGTGGGCACCTGTAATCCTAGCTACTTGGGAGACTGAGGCGCAAGAATCACTTGAACCTGGGAGGCAGAGGTTGCATTGAGCTGAGATGATGCTACTGCAGTCCAGCCTGGGTGACAGAGACTCTGCCTCAAAAAGAAAATTAAAAAGAAGAAAGAAAGAACAACAGCAACAGCTTGTATACCTTTCATCCAGCTTCTCTGAATGGCAGCATCTTACATAACTGTAGTAAATCACAACCAGAAAATAACATTAATACACTGCACTGATTTTATGCAGATTTCACCAGGTTTATAAGCATATTTCTGTATGTGTGTGTATTGAGTTCTGTGTGATTTTACCACATGTGTAGATACATGTGACCATGAAATGCATTTTTTTAAAAGATTGATTATTGAATGGATGAGGATATATATGTGAGGAAGCGATTTAGTAAGATGTTAATTATAGAATCTAGTTAGTGGTTATATGGTTATTCCCTATAAAGTTCTTTCTGTATGGTTGAAGATTTTCATAAGTTGAGGCCCACAGCAGAAGTAAGGTTCACAGCACCGTGGGTTACGTGTACTTCACATTTATATATTGTAGATGAGTGTATACAAAATACATCATACGTATTTCAACTTTATTATTATTATTACTTTTAAATGCCTACAGCACCCAGTATTCCCAGGCAGTCTCCCATCCAAGTAATAACCAGGCCCAACCCTGCTTAGCTTCCAAGATCAGGCACGTTCAGGGTGGTACAGCCATAGACTTCAACTTTGTTTCTAAGATTTGAGGAAGAAAGGCCTGATCATATTTCAGTGGATGACTATACTGTAGTTTTTAAAGTTAAGAATTTCTGAGACATAACATTATAGTTAAAAATGTCTGGCCTGGTATAGTGGCTCATGCCTATAATGCCAGCACTTTGAGAGGCCAAGGCAGGAGGATTACTTAAGGCCAGGAGTTTGAGACCAGCCTGGGCAACATAGCAAGACTGTCTCTACAAAAAAAAAAAGCTGGGTGTAGGGATGTGTACCTGTAGTCCTAGATACTTGGGAGGTTGAGGCAAGGGGATCGCTTGAGGCAAGGAGTTGAAAACTGCAGTGAATTTGGATCATACCACTGCACTCCAGCCTTGGTAACAGAGCAAGACACTGTCTCTAAAATAAAAAATAAAAATTCCTGATATATATAAATAGTGCCTAGATATCAAAAACATGCTCTGTGGGTATCTACTTTAAATGTAGCAGTGAAAAGTCCTAATGAGAGCTACACTTTTGTGTTTATTTTTACATTGGGAAAATTCCAAGTGGAGAAAGCATGCTAGTCTCCCGTCAAGACCACCTTCCATATTGAAAGAACTTTCTCTGGTTCATACATGGGCCCCTCTCACACAGGAACAATCACTTTTAAGTTCTTTCTTTTAGGCAAAGCCCCTGAGGCAGCAATGCTCACTACTAGGCTGCCCACTGCGGGGTTTGTGTGACTTTCCAACGGGCCCTTTCTCGATTCCAAAGGTGCATTCGGTTTTGTTTTTGTTTTTGTTTTGAGATGGAGTCTCACTCTGTCGCCCAGGCAGGAGTGCAGTGGCGTGGTCTCAGCTCCCTGCAGCCTGAGCCTCCTGGGTTCAAGTGATTCTCATGCCTCAGCCTCCCAAGCAGCTGGGACTGCAGGTGCATATACCACCACGCCTGGCTAATTTTTTGTATTTTTAGTAGAGACAGGGTTTTGCCATGTTGGCCAAGCTGGTCTTGAACTCTTGGGCTCAAGAAATCCTCCTGCCTTGGCCTCCCAAAGTCCTTGGATGACAGGTGTGAGCCACTGTGCCTGGCCATGCACTCGGTTTTTCTTGCTGATCTTGGCAATGATATCTTGTCATTCAGAGTGGGAAGGGGCCTTTGAGAGCCTTTGTTTGAGAAACAGGACTCTTTGAAAGATGAGAAAGCTGAGGTCCAGAGAGATCAGGTGACTGGCCTTATCTCCTACCAGCCAGCTGGTGAGAGAGCCAGGCTTGACCTCAGGTCCCTGGCATGCCAACCTGGGCTTTGTTCCTGGAGCCACCCTATCCCTGTCTTTGCTTCATCCTGGGGTTTCTCTTGTTACCTTAGTCTTTCATCTGCTAACTTAGGTGTGTGATCATTTCATTTTTGTAAACCTTATAATACATTCTAAATCATTAGACCTAAATGATCATATGCCAAA